>PVJO010026472.1:0-21072 GCA_004026905.1 Hystrix cristata
GTCCCAGGAGGCTGGTTCTAGGATCCCCTGTATGTCCCCACATCCAAGGATGCTCAAGTCCCCTGCAGGAAATGGCACAACCTTCGCATGGAACCTATATACCACCTCCTGTAGACTTTAAACCATCGCCGGATGACTCACAGTTCCTAATGCAAGGCCAATTATATGTAAACAGTTGCTACACCACATTGCTTAGGAAATAATGACATGAATAAAAAAAGTCTGTGCATGTTCAGAACAAATGAAGTTTTCTGCTTGGAAGTTTTGATTTGCAGTTGATCGGCACTGTGGATGTGGGCCCTGCAGGTACAGGCAGCTGACTGTAAGCCAAGGAAAAGAAACAGGCATGGAGCGAGGCCCGGAGGAGAGACAGAGGCTGGCGTGTGTAGGAAACTGCAGGATGGCTGTGCTGGCCGGGGAAGAGGGCGATGCTAAGGATTAGGGAAGATGGCCAAAGAAGTCAGGATTGGATAATGACACTGTTACCAACTGCTTAGAAGTACAAACTTGGCTCTATACGCGGGTGAGAATAAAAGAGATACTACATTTTCGATTATACAATTAATCTCTACCCTGTATTATATAATTATGTCTAATCTCTCTACCTCTGTCTCCTCTAAGATCCAGCTGGAAATTCCATTAGGAATAAGAAAAGTGTCTTCCGTGCTTAGTATACTGTCTGGAGCATCGTTAATACATTGTGATCTGTGACCTGCATGGATCATTAACAGGAACGGTGGTGGACAAAAACAGGCTTGTATTTTAGAAAGAGAAAACTGAAGGACCTACAGAGGATGGAACTGGAGGGGTCCACACCAAGAGGATGGATGTCGTTTGTCTCCTACAATGGTTCATCATTTTATTTGCAAATTCCCTGCCAGCACCTGGCCCACAGAGCATCCCCAAACATGGCCAGGCTTGACAGGCGCTAGCTTCCCTTCTGTAGGCCCACACAGCAGTCAGGCGAGTACAGATTCACTGCTGCATTCTGCTTTGTTGTTATCTTGCCTCACGTTAACATAGCTGTACAGTGATTATCACCAATTTAGAGACGAAGAAGGAAAATCTCTGTTAATTAGTGGTTTTTGCAATCACCCGAAATTGAGGGTTTTTTCATCCCTATAGTACTCAAAATACAGCACGGACAAAAATTAGGCCAGCTAATATCACCTCACCAGAGTCTTCAGAGGAAAACAAACTTCTATTTAGATGATCTGTCATTTGGTGATTTTCTGAATAGGAAATTCCACAAGTGCCCTTTTCTATGCTACTCTGTGACTCCACGCAGCACCAGGTGATGCTTCCTTTAAGATATTCATGTTCCCCCATCAGAACTTGTGCTCAGAGAGACCAGGAGCCAGCACCCATCTGCTCAGCACGCTTCTCTGCCTGTGCTGGTACCACATTCAAGTTCAATCAATGGCGGCTGTGTCTGGGATGCTGAAGACCCAGAGTGCTTTGTCTAGATGAATGATTTCTAGAAACACAGGGAATGGGCAGCACTACTGAAGAGAGATGGTGAAGGCCGAATTCTGCTTCTGAAGATTATTCATATACTGGTACCCTGGTTCACCAACTTAATGCATTCCATGATTCTGGAAAAGATGGCCACCTTTGTGCTCCTGTGGGAAAGATGCCAGGATCCTGTTTGTTGCCTGATCCGGAGTTCATGAACAAAAATAACATTCTGCCCAACCAAATTGTTTAAAAACAAAGGCATTTGTGAACCGAGGTACCACTGTACAGATGAGAAGTGATAAAATACGCTGAATGTTTCAATTAAAGAAATACTGCAGTCAAATACACACTGCTATGAATCCCCTCAGAATAATCACCCTCTCTTCAAACACACTTACTCCATCATTCTTGCCATTTTCTCAAACAGGCCTGGAAGTGCTCTCTCATGAGTGTCTTTAGTTGTGGCTACCTGGATGTCCTGAATTGGCTCAAAACATTTCCCTTTCATGGTCACATTGACATCGTGGAAGAGACAGAAGTCACATGGTGCCAGTTCCATTGAATAAGGTAGAGAAGGACACAGTGTAATGTTTTCATTTGACAGAAATTGCCACAAACATTATTAATGAATTCAAGACATCCAAGCAGCCACAAAAAGACTCATGAATGAGGATTTCCTGAACTGCTTCAGAAAGTGGCAACCATGGTGGAATAAGTGTGTTCAGAGCAAGGGACCATGTATCTTTTACTGTAATAAGTTTTAAAAACTTTTAAACTTTCATTGTATGTTTTGATCATACCTCATATATATGGTCTGTGTTTGTAAGGTAAAAAGCCTGTGGCTATTATTTTAGTTTACAAATACAGATGCATTTTTTTGTTTTTGAAGTGTGGTGAAGTCTCTAATTTCTGTTTCCATATTAAGAGACTCTTCCTGGAATCTAGACTGTGTAGAGGGAGGTGGACAAACAGCATGTTGTAAAATTCATTTGCTCCCATAATCTAGCTCTACCTGATCTTTAAAACACATAGAAAAATTACAAGAAAATATAGCCCAGGTAACATATTCCCAGTCAAAACTGTGCCAAATATGAAGCCATACTCAGCGCCAACCATTAGCAGTGAAGGCTGCCAATTAGGAAGCTTTTCTGCGTTGGTGAAAGCCACATCGTCCAGTGACTCGGGGTCCACTGCAAGTTCTCAGAATAAAGCACTCACTCATGTGAGCTAAGTTAATTATTCCAGGGCACGGACTCACTATACAGTGAATCGCCTCTTCCAGGAAACCTGACGATCAAGAGAAAGTGAGTTTGACATACGAGAAAATGCCACTAACATTTGTTTTCCCAAGGAGGACTCAAGCATAGAACTGGAACAATCCTTCTTAAAATATCCAAGATGAAATAAGTCAGCTGAAACTGTTGTAAATACCAGTCCACCCTGCAGCCTTGTCCATTGTGTGGATTCTCCATGTCAGTTTTTTTCTCCTCCATAAAATCTTTCAACTCAGCTCAACCAGAGTTGACGTTACCACCAATGGGCCCCACAAGCAGTCCTGGTTTCGTGCAGAGAAGACACACAAAGGGTGGCAGCTCAGCATCACGAGTGCAATGAAGTACAAGGTACCAGGGCACCCTGGAGCCTCCTGACTCCTGACTCCAGCGGGGAATGGTGAGAATGGCTTCAGAGAGGCAGGGAGACTCGGCTAAGGTCATGGCGATGGAATTAACCTCTTCCAGTGGATAATTCCTGCAGGTGTTGGAGGTGAGCTGCAGGTGCGGCTGGGTATGAGAATCGGCCACGCCAGGAGCCTGCGCTGGATGTAGAGTATTCTCAGTGTTCCTCTCGAACCTTGGGGACATCCCATGTGCCACTGCTTTCCGGAAGCTCTTGACAGCTCCTAGCATGTGCACAGAGGCACCGTGGTCCATGGAGAGTGTAATGACTGGAAATCCCCAGGAAAACGCAATGCTGGGCCCTGTCCAAGACCCCGAGAAGGGTAGGATCTCGGGCTGTGAGCTGGGATTCTGCCTCACAGAAGTCTCGCCAGGTGATTCCTGAGTATGTCAAAGTCTGGGGACAGGAGAGGGGTGAGAGGGGAGGAGAGGAGGAGAACATGAGTTGGAGCGTGAGCCACTTCACTAAACATTTTGTTGGAAGGTGAGCACAGAGAGTCACACGGGGCTGGAGAGCAGCTGTGGCTCTCAACACACTCTGCCATCCGGTCTCTTCCTGACCCCTGCGCCTGCTGCCTCTGTCACCTCCTCCGGCCAGGGACCGCTCAGCCCCAGGGGCAGCAGGCAGCTCCAAGCCGGCCCTCCAGCCTTGACCCCGCAGTGCTGCTACCATGTTATCAGCTGTACCACAACGCTCCGCTCCCCTACCCGGACACACGAGAGAAATGTAATTGTGTTTCTTCTTTGCCTGCACAACAGAGACAGCCAAGGCCGCTGTCTCCCCACCTAGAGCTCAGTTTCTGGATGCACCAGAGCCCTCGCCTTGGAGTCCTCCACTAGCCGCCTCCGCTTCCCAGAAGGCCCTTCTCTTCATCCCTGAGCTGCGGCCCAGACTCCCTCTTCCCACCCCCACCCTGCACCATGCAAGGCTGAGCCTTCATTGGTGACTTTAGTCAGGCCAGACTCAATGGCTGTCTTAGGCCTGGGTCGCATGACCCACTTTCTTTCTTTCTTTCTTTCTTTTCTTTTCTTTCTTTCTTCCTTTCTTTCTTCCTTCCTTTATTAGAACATGTAGTAATGCAGAACGGTGAGGTTTGTTTTGGGAAATTGGTACATACAGTTAACATCTTGTTTATTCTCAATGCCATCGTCCCCCTCTCCCCTTCCCCAGTCTTCCCCCAATCTCTCTCCCTCTCTCCAAAAGTCTGTCTTCCAGTTTCCTGTATCTCTCCTTTACCTGTCTATCTATCTATCTATCCATCCACCTACCTATCGTTCTCATACAGGAGAAACTCTGACATGTGACTTTTTGAGCCTAGCTTATTCTACCTAACATGACCCATTTTCCTGAGACCAACACGATTGCATTCTTCCTCAGAGCTGAACAAAGACTTTCTGAATAGGACTGCAGTAGTACAGTGAAAAATATCAAAAATCAACAAATGGAACTGCAACAAATTAAAAAGTTTCTTCACAGCAAAGGAAACAATGCAGCAAAGAGACAACCGACAGAACGGAAGAACATCTTTCTATTCTAACAGAGGATTCATACCAGGATGAAGAACACAAGCAATTAAACAACCCCAAATAAATAACCCAACAGAAAAAAAAATGAGCAAATGAACCAAACAGATACTTCTTAGAAGAAGAAGTACAAGTGGCCAATGAGAAGTACTTCAAGGTCCCACCTCCGAATGGCTGCCATCAAGAATACCATGATGTTAAGTGAAAAGCTTATATATCACACGGTTCCTCTTATATGAGAAACCCAAGTACAAATAAATTAAAGAGCAAAATAAGAGACAGATAATAGGAAACAGGGGGAGAGATCCTTCACGAATGGGAAGGGACCGAGAGACAGAGGGAGGGGAGAGAGGGGACAGGGTGGGACACAAAAAGAATGAAGATGTGTCAAATCCATGTGTCAGTTCCACACAATGAATGTGATCATTATGTTCTATAAATACGCACCAATAAAATCTTTAAAAGAATGCACAAATACATAAGTACTGGTAAGGATGCAGGGGAAAGGGGGCATTCATGTTAGTGGAAATGTGAACTAGTACAGCCACTATGGAAATCAATACAGGGATTGCTTCAGAAACCAAAAAGTGAAATTCCACTTGACCCAGATGTACCTCCCCAAGGTATATTCCTGAAATAACTAAAGACACCAGACTGTATTGACAAATCACACCCATATTTATAGCAGCCCGATTCACAGTAGCTGTGGAAGCAGTCTAGATGCCCCGCAGCAGATGAATGGATAAGGAAAATGTGTCCCATCTGCATGAAACATGTACTTCTTTTTTTTCAAGACAGAGTCTCACTATGTAGTTCAGGTTGGCCTCGAACTCACAGCGATCCTCCTGCCTCGGCCTCCCAGGCGCTGGCATTACAGGTGTGCATCACCACACCTGGCCCCAGGAGGCCCCTTCTCCGGCTTAGCCTCTTTTGATTCAGGCCCCTCTTCAACACAGAGCCTCCTCTGCTGGGTGAGCTCTCTGGCTACAAGGACCCAGATGACTCACATCCCCACAAACAGCAGGGGACTAGCAGCGAGGGCGTCTGTGGAAGGACAGCCTCTCGGCCACTCAGCCAGGTCACCTGGGACACGGATGAGCAGGCCTCGTGTCTGGCGGAGGGAAGGGGCCAACGTAGCTGAGAGGAGCCCACTGAGGAAGGCAGAAGCATGGAGCAGAGCTGTGCACCTTCTCCCGGCCGGGGACCAATGCCGAAAGTCTCTGGCTCCAGCAGGCCAGCTTCTTCCCCTACACAGCTGCTGGGAAGGAAACTGAGGCTGGCTAATTCCACTCGAAGGTTCTCTTTCGAGGACCTGGCACATCACTGCAAGAACAAGCCTTGGCTCCAAGCTGGATCCCCTGCTCCTCCAGCCTCCTCACGAAGGGGCTGGAAAATCAATTCAGGCCAGGCACGGTGGTGCACACCCATGACCCCAATACCCGGGGAGGCTGAGGCAGGAGAAGTGGAAGTTTGAGCCCAGCCTGGGCAACTTGGTGACTCAGTGAAAGCCCGTCTTAAAATAAAAAATAAAAATGAAAGGCTTGGGGATCCAGTTCAGTGTGAAGGCCCTGGATTCAGTTCCCAGTACGGAGAGAAAGAAAGAGGGAGAGAGAGAGAGAGAGAGAGACAGAGACAGAGACAGAGACAGAGAGACAGAGACAGAGAGAGACAGAGGGGAAGAAAGAAGAACCAGCTGTGTTAACTGTGTGCTTCATTTCAGTATCACTAGAAAAAAATTCTTCAAAAAAGAAAAATAATTTTTTATCAGCATCAGTGAAATTCTTTACATTTCCAATTTATTACCATTTTGTATTTTGGCCTATACATTACTGGAAGTAATATTATTTTCTACAGTATTCTTAAAAATTAAGCTCGTAGGGATAACATCGTTTTTAAAAGAACAAAATGGACAATCAAGAGACTGCCCCAAAAGTAAGTGGTGGCGGGGAGGTGGCAGGCAGAGGAGGGAAAGGCCGGGAAAGAAGCGAGAGCCCACCGCAGAGTTGTTGCCTGGACTTGCATCCACCTCGCGAGCTAAACATTAGCCCAAGACCAGGCTGTCCAGGCCTAAATACGAGGGGAAAAAGTAACCAGGTAACTTAGCTGATAGCTAGAAATCTCTGGGAAGGCACTCAGTGGTCTTCTACAGCCCTTGGCAATCCCAACGGTAATGGCTGTGTCACTGAATTGCAGATTCGACACACTCACCATGGGCTCTGGCCACCGTGACAGTTCCTTCAAAGGTTATAAAAAGCCAGAAACTCCCCGGACACGCCAGGGAGGGACCACCTGGACTGGTTTACTGGCGGGAGTCAAATCTCAGACCAAACCCCCCATCACACCACAGACCCGAAGTTTAGGAGCCCTTAGCACCGAGCACCCTTGCACACTCCTCACCGGTCAGTCCCCATCCTGTAGAGCGGATCTGGTCTTTCTCATAAATAAATCATCGGTCCTGTCGCCACTCATGGGTGTCTAGCTCAAGTCTCTGTTTAGGACCTCAAGAACCTGGACAAGAGCCCCAGCCTGGTAACAGCAGCATTACGCAGGTGTGCAAAAATCTCCATTCTTCAAACAGATCCTGGAGAATCACTTCTCAGTGCTGAGGCCTGAACCTGCACTCGGTGAGCCCTCCGAGAGTTCTACTGCTGAACTCACCCCCGTCTGAGCATCGGTTCTTCGTTCACAAACAAACTGTTAAGGTTTCCTGTGTAAGTTTAGCAACAAATACAAAAGTTTTCCTGTCTGAAGAATTCCCAGTCCTCTCCAAAGGTCTACGCAATTCGGCACAGTCAAGCAGAACACCCCCGACAACAGGAAAACAACAAGCACGCATCTCTCCTTCCAGACACTGCTACTGTAGGAATGTAACATGCTGAATATCATCAGCCAAATGCAGCCTTTGTTGGATGGATTACATATTCTATTGTGTGTTCTAGAAAACTAACGCTTCTGTCCGTGTGTCATTTACACTGAAACAATTACTCCACTAATACGACCTACTTGGTAAACACAAAAAGAGAATCAGAAATAGGAGATGAAGAGAAACTGATAGGCTTTAAAATCTTCCCCTAATAATCTTCAACAATGGAATATATGATTATTCAGGGATTTTTTTGGTTTTGTTTTCGTTTCCATGGAAAATCAATAATCTTTTGAGACTACTTAGGAAAAAGGAGCTCCAGACCTTAACATGTAGTTTCTACTGGTCTTTTTCAATACTCTGCAGAGTAAATGCTGATGAAAACTGAGCTGAAAATGATGCTTTTAGTGTTGATTTCTAAGAAGATGAGGAAAGAAAATGCGCTATTTTGAATATTGATACTGCTGAAGTTTGCAACTTCAGTTCACAAGAAATATAAAATACCCCAACCAGGCCAATTCGTTTTAAAGGACTTTGCTCATTCTTGCAGGTAGGCCAACTCCAGGGAGGGTTCTGCTCCTCAATGAGTTTAAAGACGTTTATCTAAAACCCCCAAAGGGCTGGGATGGGCCCCACGGTAAAGCACTTGCCTAGCACCTGCAAGGCCTGGATCCCATTCCCAGCACCTCAAGAAACTGTGCGTATTGTCCTTGGGTTGCACCTCCTTCTCTCCAAATGACTTTAACCTGACATCTCACTGATCTAAGAAGAACTCCCCCACTTTCCCTCAGTCTTTCCTTCCATATTTCCTGTCCAACCTTCTCCATTCCCAAAGAAATGTTGTTTATAAAGAGCATGGGTAACATCAGGGGAAGGAAAGCACTTCTTTTCTCATTTTCCTGTTTTTTAACTTCTGGTTTTTTCTTTTACTATATCAAAGGGAATAAAATTTGTTTCAGGTCTCCCAATAGCAAAAGCTAATGTAGGCTCCATAACACAATGCTGTCTCGAAAAAACAGAATAGGAACAGTGTACTGCGTATGATTTCTGTTTTCCTAGTTATCCCGGCTGCAACATAAAGAGAAACTGGTGAGTTAATTTTCATACTGTATTTTCTAACCAAAATAACTGAGTATCAACACCCAATCAATGTAAAAATTACTAATGAGATATTTTACGATCCTTTTTTTCTTACTAAGTCTTCAAAAAAGTCACTCACACATTTTACTCTCAGAACACAACTCAGTTGGACTAATCATATTCTATGTGCTCAAAAGCAACATGCGGTCAGTGGCTACCATTTTGGACAGGGCGAGAAGGCAGCCTGGTGCTTTCTGTTCCTCCTTCAAGGAACCAAGGAAACGCTACAGCTAAGCCACTGAGTTTTAAACCATAAAAATCCAGGCAAATAATTTCATGAATGATTTACATGACTCCAGGCTAAGGTTTATCAATTCAAATTCACTTCTGTCTTTTCGCATCTTATGCCGTACTTCAGGCAAATTTATACAAAAGAAAATAAAAGATAATACTAAGTCTGTTATTTGTTTGGTTTTACTTTTTCCTGAAGATGTCTAGAGAATTAAGAGATCCATCTTATTATAGTATGAACCTTGAATGTCTTCCAAAGGTGCATATGCGAAGAGCTTTGTCCCTGGGGTGGTGCTGTTGGGAGGTAGTGGCAAGTGGAAGGAAGTTGGGCCACTGTAGGTGGCCCTCGGAGACTACACTGGGATCCCACGAACCTTTCTTTCTCTCTGTGTCTCTCTTTCACTTCCTGAATACTATAAGATAATAGTTTACTCCACCATGTGCTCCTCACCATGATATCCTGCCTCATCACCAAAGGTCCCAAAGCAGCAGGATGGATGGACTATGAGCCTAAATAAACCTTTCCTCCTTTTAGGTTGATTATCTCAGGCATTGTATCACAGTGACTGAAAACTGACTAACGGGTATGTTTTGTTTTCCCGTTATTTAATTTCCTGCCTCATCTGACTCCTGTTTAGCCTTTATGTTTGGGTGGTCACAGCTGATTTTAAGGGCCTGGTCTTGCCCAATCAGAGTTATCAGTGAAGGAATACATTATATTCAAAGTAAATTATCATTTTCCAGAGTGAGAGAAGGTACATAGAAAGGGGCAGAGGGTGCAGAGGCCGAGAGCCCAGGCTCCTGTCTCAGTCCCTTTTGTCTTTCTGCTCAGCTCCATCTGCTCATCATCACACTTCAAATGGTCAATTTTTTTTAGATTTTTGACAACACCAGTGACAGGACCTAGTGGTTCTGGCACGTCTGGGCAATTGAATCTTGAGGACATCAGCCCCCTACATGTCACAACACATGGAGAGGAGGACCCAGGCGAGCAGGCGGAGCCCCTGTGTCCTTTACAGAGGCCAGGGCCTCCCCGGAGAGCAGCCCTCATCACTTACGGCCACAGCAACGTTGGGTTGAGTCTCCAAACGTCCCTGAACTTGCTCCTCCCCCTTCAAGACTGATGCGAATCAATGGATCAGCAGCCACAAGGTTCCCTCAATGACTCAACAGAAAAGGGATTTAAATCCTGTGCTGTATCAAGATGGTCTTTGAGGACACTCATCCACCATCTTCAAGGTGTGGATGTCTCACTGAAGAGCCTGCCCCGACAGCTCTCCTCCATCCACTGGGTGAGTGAACAGACCTGGGTTTGGTCAAAAAGCTGCAGGATGGACGGCAAACAGACGTAAGGTTCCCATCTCCTTCAAAGTTTTTAGTAGATGACCACGGTCAACTCTACGAAGGAAAACAGGAAGGAGAGAGAGCAGGATTGCCTCAGCCCCACCAACTGGCCCTGCTCCTGGACTTCGGTCCTGACCCAGGCACTCACTCTAGACATTCCCATTACGTTCTCATTTAAAGCCTTCCTCTGAATTGTGCTTTTTTTTTTTTTTTTTCACTTTTAAAGGGCCTGAGCCGGCTTTTCTCTGGTACCCAGAGACTCGGTGTCACTAGCCACCCAGTCACCAGACAGCTGGGGTTTGTCGATCTTCGCCTTGATTCACAGTCATAAAATGAGAAAAATAATCACCATCTCCTTTCTTTGCACTAACACTTCTAGAGTAATTGAGATAAACAGAAAAATGCTTGGAAAATAAGTAATTTGAGGGACATAACATTAAGAAATTATTAATCCACTGAAGTGAAACCAGGAAACACTGGGCGTTCGCTCGCCTGTCTGAGAGAGCAGCCCGCTCACTGCCTGTGAAACTCAGGAGGCGCAAGAAAGAGATCGGCGGGTCTGGGGGGTCTGTGAGCCGCTGCGGAGATGGACCCCGAGGAGCAAGACCCCTGAGGACAGTGTACGCTCAGCGTCCCATTAATCAGGGCTCAGGGGACTGTGTGAGCACAGGGTGACGACCAACAGGTGCCTGGTGTCCAGAAGGGAACAGCAAACTCTCGCAGGGCCAGGGATCCCATTTCTGGGAGTCACTGAGGCATGCTAGGAAGCTTGAGCAAGAGAAGCAGAGTGGGGCGATGTCCCCCGTTGTGAACAGGGCACCTAGCGCTTCCCATGCTGAGCATTTCTCTGAATGTGAGGTCCAAAACACACGGGCTGAGGCAGAATTTCTCAAAGCAGCAACTACCAGTCACCACTATCTCCCTGCCATGGCAAGTGCCTAGTGCTGGGCATACACAAAGGCTCTTGTTTAGGGGACCACAGAGATATCCCCTTTACTTGGGGTCTAGTGCTGTGGAATCCAACCCAGAAAGCCCACCGCCACACACATGTGCACAAGTGTGTGTGCACAAGTGTGTATGCACACGCACATGTGTGCAAGCACACATGTACATTCACAGTTTTCCCTACTACAGGAAAGAAATGAGCAGAAAAGATATTTTATAACAGGGAACTTCATCTTTCCTTTGAATGTCAGAATTTAAAACTCTTCTGAATGAAGAAACATGAGTGGGAGTAATTCCTTAACATAATTAGGTTTAAAGGAATCATCTCTCCAAATAACTTGTGAGACAGAGGAGCAGAGAAAAGCACGGAAAGCCCCAGTCTCAGCACAGCACTAAGGGCCTCCTCAGACGAGAGGCTGTGAGGACCCCCGAAGAGCATCGTTTCCAGCCTTCAGCCCAAGAAACCAAGAAGCTGAAATCCTGCTGGGCGCTGTCTGACCTCAAAGACCGGCGGCGTTTTGAACCCAAAGCCAAGTCTTTGGTTCTATAGAAGCAGAAGAAGTTTCTTTCTAATCAGACTCTTTTGTTAAGTACCCGCTGGCCCCTTATCGTATGTCTTGTTCCGGGACAGGCTGTCCGAGAGTCCGACCGAGGCCAAGCCCATGGACTGGAAGGTCTGCAAGGCAGTAAGAGGAGGGAGATGGAGCGACAGAAGGAGGACAGTGGGGGAGGGAGGACAGCAGGTGAAGCTCAAGTGGACAGCTGTGAAGTGATTACTCAAACCGCAAACCTCCGCAAGCCTTCTCCCGGTGCATCTGCCTCCCTCTCTGCCCATTTTCCTTTCTGGACTCTGCCCCGTCTCTTCAGCAAGGGAAAGTGTCCAGCATGCTCAGCACCTCAAGGGTCTCCACTCCTATCAGCCTTAAATTTCGATTTTAAATAGCAAGAGAAAGGATGCAATTAGTATGAGGTGCAATAGGAATTTCTAAGTTCAGTACAATTTAAGCCTAGAAAAAAATTTACTGGTTCTAGAAGATGTGCACACTAGTGTGCAAACTTCATAGTGTCATTAAACTATTCCTTGGACGAGTGTCCCAAGGTGAGTATGGTGACTGAACACGGGCGTGCACACAGTCATCTACACGCCACAGAAGGATCACACGAGAGCAGCCTCAGAGCAGCAGGTGAACCAGCCCGTGTTAGGAAGCCGGGTGTGGCCTCTGAGAAGGAACAACTCCCAGTGCACATCAGTCCCTCATCTGCTGTCCCGGATAATGGGTGTGTGAGGTAATTCTGGGTACAAACTGGGTTACGTCTCATTGAAAGATTCATCCACTATTTTGGTGCGCAATATGGACAATAACATCAGTTGAAATGTAAGAGAGCAGTTTACACTACGTTGTAAAATAAAAGCTCACACTGAAGTTGGAAATAAAGGTCGTGTCATCATCTGCCCGCACACTGCCGCAGAGAATTACTTCTGCTGTTTACCAGAAATAAGATGCTCCCCCTCTGTGACTTGAGGTTCCCACACAGACTGTCCAAGAACCAAGCTTCCGGTGCTGCCCCCACACCTTCCCGACCTCCCAGCCAGCCGGCCACCCTCGTTCAGTGCTGCCACTCACAGAAGAGCAAGGAAGCAATATAAACAGCGACCAGGGAGACGCAGAGCGTTTCACTGCTGGGTCACGCTGGATTAATACACCACTTTATTTAGGTCCTCGGAGAAACCGAAACCACCAGGCTCTAAGCTGTGGCTTTCCTGATGGTAAGGTCCGCTCTTCAGAGCATCCCTTAGTCTGGCTGGGAGAACATTTCAGGAAGAATGAAGCCTGCAGTTAGGGGGACAGAGCTCTAAATATGTTTGGCAGGTCCTAGGATACAGCCTGGGTACAAGGGCCGCAGACACACATCCAATAGGAAAGAGAGTATCTCATTCCTTACGAGGCATTTCTCACTATTTGGGTCCCACAGTGGGACCCAAACACTACTTTCTACAGCCCACTCGAGGTACTTTGTGAGAATTTCCACTAGTCAGTCAACAAATGATACATTAACTGTGTCTTCAATGAATAAATAAATGAATAATTTCCTGCTTTATAATCAGAGCTCAATATCTTAAAAATACTAAACTAACATTACATGATCACATTTCTTATTGATTGACTTCTGTTTTGAATAACTTTAAGCTATTATCTCCAATCATATATATTGGATAAAGTATTTCTACCAGGAAGATTATTCAAATAGATATTGAGAGGTAAACCCAGAACTCCCAGAGGAGTGTGGGTGATGTGATCTTGTTGGAATAATTTACAGCCTCCCACACGGGCCATGGTGAATGGGAACAGGCTCATCAAATTCTGGTATCTGACCAAGACCCTTGACATTGGTCTTTCTCACATTTCTTGGGGAAACTCAAGAGATGACTTTCAGGTAGTTTCTATCTTATTGCCAGATCATATCCATATAAATTTGATAAGTCTTTTTTAATATCTTTAACACAAAAGGTCAGAAAAATCTATTTTTAATTGTCCATAGAATAAGGAAACCAAGTCTTTCCTACCACGCATTCAGTTCTAATGCCATAGCGAGAACGCACAGGTTCAGCGGCATGGACGCACCACAGGCTCTTCGCCAAGCAATACTCACGCCATGATGCCAGAGAGGTGAAACATCTCAGCCGTTATGTAGGACAAATAGCTGTACAGGAAGACAAAGAGCGGCTCGATCACGCGGATGTTGTGCGTGAAGCGTGTGGTAAACGCCGCTATGAAGCCCAGGAAGACGCCGATCAGCACCCCGCCAATTCCCACAACGAAGAAGTTAGCGATGCCCGCAAACACGTCGATGGTCTCGATGGTTTTCATCTGGCAGAAGGACTTGAACAAGTTGTACAGAACCTGTGGGAGAAGACACACACCATCAAGACCCCGCGACTTCCATTGTCACCAGGGCCCGGCAGAGCTGCGTGGATGACAAGTGACAGGCACCGTGTAATTACTTGTCACATATTTTAATATTGTGACCTTAAACTAAAAAACTTCGATAAGAAGTGAAGCTATTTCTAAAAGTAACAGAAAGATTTCAAGGTTATTATCTTATTCTTCAAACACTGTTTTCCAGGCGGGACCTGAGAGATTATGATGAAATACTGTGCTGCCACCCAACACGCATGGCTCAAATTACCATTCTTTGGGAAGCCATGTGTCGCCGAGGTTATCAGAGGTCCTGCGAATGTATTTACGCGGTCCCTTCGTCCTGTCGTGGGGTCACACTGTGCAAGGGACTCCCTGAAGAAGTCCTCTGCCCTCGTCCTTCATTGCTGTCCCACCTCACCTCCCGATCCTGCTACACACACAGACCGGATGTGAAGTGGGAACTAAAGAGATTTTCTTAAAGAAGCATCACGTGCGAGCGTGTGTGTGTGTGTGTGTGTGTGTGTGTGTGTGTGTGTGTGCTGTCATTTCACAAGTATCTTATGCTGCTAAAGTAATGAGTCTACGCTGTTTGGCTTTTCACACAGTCCCAGTTTAACTAAGCCTTGGAGAACATGAGGAGCCCCATCTACACCCGCTGGGCTGTCGGCATCTGGCCCCACCTGCCTTACATCTTGCCACTTTGTTTTCCACAAAGTCAGTGAGTCAGGTACGAGGCTCTTCACTGTGGTATTTGTAACTCTGGGTGCATCTGGATCTTCAGGGGAGCCAAGTGACATAGACACTGGAGATGAGGGCCGTGCTACACCTTCCTCTGGGTTCTGAAAGAGCCCAAATTAATCCAAACTGCCCAAGATCAAATGGTACAAAATATCAGAGGCGATGTTAGGGTGCAGGCCTCCGGGCCTGTTTGTAGTGTTCAAGGCCTGACCACGGGTGAGTGAGGCAGACTCCCTTGTGACCAGCCTGCTCCCTGGTAAAGGCCACCGCCCTCTTTCTCTGTTCACTTGTGGTCATTTTTATAACCTCCACATTACAAGTTTGGCATATTTTTCTTCTGTATTATAAACTTCTTGGGGTCAACCAACACTCCACTATGATTTACATCTTCCATGTAGCCTAGTGTATAACAATAAATGTATCTGCTTTGAAAAACTTTTCCTCAGAGAACAGTGGGCATTTCCTTTCTCCTAATTATTATTGTAACACTTAAGAGCATTTGAAACCCTACCACTGAAGAACCACACCAGAGGAGAACAGAGAGACTTCCACCTTGAGGGATTAACTATTTTGAAGGCATCGTCACTGGCCAAAAAGAAGAAACTGCACTGCAGGTGCAGCCCTTCCTTCACTGCCAGAGCCGGCTGTGGCCTCAGCGAGCACCCGCAGCATCGGGCCCCTGTCACTTCCTGGAAGAGGATCACAGATGTGTTATAAATACCTCTGCCCCCAGGCTGCCAAAACCAAAGGTGACAGTCACCAGCACCTCGGCAGAAAGACAGGAGAGAGGGCTCCGAGCACTTTAAGGACCGGGCCATTCCGTTCCCACACTGACGACCCTTCCTGATCCACCTGGGCATTCAGTCCCCAGACCCCGCGGCTTCCGCCCCGCTCCTTTGTCCTAATCACGGCCCCCACAAGACTTACTTCCTTTTAAATGTCACCATTCCCATCTCTAGGCCCAAGATGAAACTCGTGGGCTGCTCAACTTTTGCGAGGCTGGACAGTCTCACAGCAGCCACATATCTTTTTCTTTTTCTGTTACTTGTGCTGCTTTCCAGCATCCTTGAGGTCTGGCGCAGGGATTCACACTGCCGTTCAGAACACACACCGTATTCATTCATCCCGGCCTGGGGGTTTCCTTCCCGTGGTCTCTCTGGACAGAAACCCAGCCCGGAAATGCAGGGAAACCACCTGTCTTCTAAGGGGGGAAGCCGAAGCTGTCGCTTCCTCCATTCTACTCCCGGGCTCCTCTGGCCCCCAGTATCCCCTCTCCTCTGACCTCCCAAACCCGTCAGCGCCGTGCCACATGCCATCCTGTGTGGGTAGCGCTGACTCCAGTGACCGCCCCGTCTGCCCAGGAAAGCTAACGACCCTCCTGCTGCAAGGGGCCGGTGAGCTCCTCCTCTCCTGTCCCCACCCCATCTGTTTGCAGCTTGGCCAGGCCCCAAGGGAGGCTCAAGCCTCAGCCCACACAAGTGGCATTACAGAGGGTCACTAGCTCACCGTCCTTCCAAAACTATTTTCCTGGAGACTCAATCCACCCAAAGCCATCAAAGGATCATTCTATTTTAAACATCAGAGTAGAGCTGCAGGGCAGGCCAGGTACCTTCCGCACACTGGGCGGAAACCCAGGCTGCTCAGTCCGCTGCCTGAGTCCCCGCGCCATGACCCGAAGTGCTCGGGTGGGATCGCTGCCCTGACAACCAGAAAGCCTTCCACAACCTCCAGCCCAATCTCTGTGGAACCCAATTCCCAGGGACGAGCACAAGATAAAGGTCTCTAAGTTACAACTGGCCATAAACCCACAGGCAGCTCACTCCAGTTCTGTCCTTTAGCTTTATCCAAGGGAGTCCACACAGCAAAGTGCTAACTTATACATCCATATTATATCCAAATATATATGATGTACATGGGCGACAAATATGTCCCTGGAGGTCTGTGCACAGATAACCTCAACTTGGGGCTTGTCTATTGGCGGACTGAAGTTCCAGTGCCGCCTACCTAGTAAACTCTGTAAGGGACTAATTTGACAGATGAGCCTTTAACTCTGTTACATGGCCAAAGCTCTATGTGTTATAATTATTTTAAATATAAATATATACTATATATAAAATTAGAGCATATGTATTTAAAATTTTGATTTAAGATGTGCACTAATTCAGTGAAGTCTTATAAAGCAAAGACACACGTTATGTAAATACAGTTGCTCATGAGAACAGCTCTGTTCTGGATTATAGCATCAGATTCAGGCCCTTCTTTCTCATACGGATCACGAAGCACAGTCGTTTTCGCTGTATTTTGATGCTTGAGAAATCAAAAGTATGTTCTAGGTGGTCACCGTTTCCTCTCCACCTTGCAGAAGTCAAATCCACTATGCAGCCCACAATCACCGCCCAACAGGAGCTTCTGTCTGGAAAGCCTCATGGCAACTAGTGATGGGCAGATGACTAGAAAATACTCAAGGAAATCTTTAAATCTTATTTGAAAATAGATTAGAATCCTTGATGCCTGCACTAACAGATTCCAGGAATGATACCGGAAATTACCATGTGAGCATAAGTCCTCTGATATGCAAGGTATACATTATCAATTTATCTTGCTGTGACATATTTTTTTTTGCTGGTATTGACTCCTTTCACCTCTCTGGCTCAATCCTGAAATTATCACTCAGCTGCAGGCATCACGAGCAACACGTTTAAAACTCCTTCCTGTTCCACGAGTTTCTTAAACTCTCCTAAGCATAAGACTGGAGGAATGAACCAAAGAACCTTTCATAAAATATCTCTACCTCTATTTTTTAAGGCTATCCGACTAGACGGCAAAATTGTAATTTTTTATACACTGTTCTGTTTCTGAATATATTCAGTACGGTACAGTGTTCAGCGAGAGCAGAGACAGAACCTTCAGGCAGTATATTCACTGGTGTTGAGCAGGCAGACACCTGGTCACAGATACCCTGTGAGTCTGGGTTCTGAGGGTACAGCAGCTTTCAACCCAGAGTGTGCAACTGACCGAGGAAGGCGCTTTGCTATGCACACATCGCAGCTGCTGCGACTTACAGCCTTGGCCACAGACGTGAACACCATCGTGCCCTCTCTCTGCCCTTGCCCTCCTTCCCTACTGGCCCAGAATGAGGGGCTTTCAGCTGGCCCACACCAGCCCCAGGCCAGCCCTCCTCTCCATCCATCAAGCCACAGTTGATGGCCTTGTGCTGTAGCAAGAACTCCTCGGACCTGCCTCTGGGGCACCCACCTCCTTCGCACATTCTCAGCAGGAACAGAGCCAGATCGGTTGCTGAAATCTGACTCTGGAGCTCTATGAATGACAGACATCTAAGAGGCGGGAATGCAGTAGGAATGGTGAGCATCCCGAAACAGACTGCCTTCGCCCAGCTCCCCTGAAGGAATGCAGGAAGGTGATCTCATTTTTTGGTAAAGTCCCTTTTATACCAAATAGATTCATTCTGAGAATTCCGCACTCAAACATCCACAGGCTCCTTCAAAGAGGGCGAAACTTACATATCAAACATAAATCACAGTGGAAAACTTGATGCCCGAGGAAGTTAGAATGAGTTAGAAAATGTCTTTACCATTACAGCAGTTAAAATTTAATACCAAAGGCTAATGACTAATCACTGTCAATAAATAATAGAATATGTGACGTGGACTTGGTTACTTGAGTGAGTTAAAGTAGCTGTGTTAAAATATGTCTTAGTGGCTGTTTTAAAAATTATGATCAATAAACTATCAATAAATTATTTTGTACCGAATAATGTCCACAGGAAATTAATGGACATCCTCAGAGATGATATTCCATTTAGTACCAGAATCTGCTTTTACAGTAAAACACATTTAACAGAGAGTAGTATTAGTTTTTACGTAGACTCTTAAATGAGTCAGAAATAGCAAAGGTAGGAGCTAATGGAGAGGCATTAAAAATTAAGTTACTCAAGCATACTGTTCTTAATGTCACCCCGCCCCAATTTTCTTATCCACAGAATGGGAAGGACTCCTACTCTGCAGGTTGTCCTCAGGAGCTGAGCTCAAGGGAAAGACTCACAAAGGCTAGTGCTGTCACCATGATGGCCTCAGGACCTTGTCTCTCCATCCCGGATCCTGAGTGTCCCCAGCCGGGGCGGGGTGCTGTCTGCAGGTCTGCAGGTGACAGGGGACCCTTCTTCACCGCCTCTCCACCTTGCCAGGGTGGAGATAAATTTCGTCAACATTGAAATCATAATAGCCTCTGGCTCCAACTATGTGTCAATTAAAAGAGAATGAACAATCATTTGTGTTTTCTGAATAAACAGCCACTCACAGGAAAACGATGCTCGTGGGAAATGTATAAATTGAGTAGTAACACAAAATGAGAACAAGACAAAAAAATGTTTGTGAGATCACTGACATAGTAAACCATCCCCAGATGGAGAAGGGCACCTGGCAGCTAGAGTGCCAGCATTTCACAGGTTACTGCATGTACCACAGGAGGTCGCTCCCAGAACACCCTGCATGTTCAAATTGAAAACAAAATTTGATTACAGAAAGAGGTACATTGCTATTAACCCCACTTAAAACACTAAAAGTACTCCTGCTAGTTTTGGTTAATTTAGCCTGTTGTTCTTGGCAATATGTCATTTATTGGAATAAGCTGTTCTGTTTTGCTTTTTTTTTTAAATTTAAACATTCACCATGTCTTTCGATTACCCCTTTGTCTTGATGCATTGTTTCTCACAAAGACCTCTGGACTCTGGGGTCTTTCACATCATTGTCAAAGACCACTGCTTTTGAAAATGAGGAAACTGAGAATGGCCAGAGGCTATAATCAAAGCCAAGCTCTTCCCATATAACCAGAGCCAGTACGAAGGGACCAGCCAGGACCTTCCTGGGGCCTGGGGCAAAACAGAAATGAGAGGCCGGTCATATGATAATAAATAAAGGCAAGTACTTAATAAAGAAATGCATGAAGAACTTCAAGACAGCCACCGCAGAACATTAGAGCAAGTGAAGAGCTGTGACATTGTGATGCACACGTGTGATCTGCCCTCAGTTTCCTATAATACAGCTTCTAAAGTCCTTGGAATCTCGGAAGTGGCAGTGGATGCTAATGGTTGATGGCTGGCAGCCCCAGTGTAGCTTTCGGGTGGGAGGAGGTAGCTGGAAAGACCCAGGCAGAGCTCAGGGCTGGGACACTCAGCCCCAACCTCGGGGAAGGGGAGAGGGGTTGAAGGTCAGGTTAGCCACCAGTGATCAAGGATACCATCAGTTGTGCCCATGTAATGACACCTCAGAAGTCCCCCAAAGAACAGGGTTTGGGGAGTACTTGGTCTTGAACTTACGAGGTTCCTGGAGCCTGCTGCACCTGGAGAGGGCACAGAGCTCTGAGCCTCTTCCCGTGTGCCTTCATCAGTGTCTGTCTACGACCCTCACATTAAGCCAGGACACAGAAGTATTTCTCTGCATCTCGAGCTTCTCTATCCGGCAGCTGGCTGTGGAAACCCCCACGTGCGGCCTGTGGGTCACAAACTCGGGTGAAATGACCTGGATTTGGGGTTGGCCCAGCAGAGGCTGTGGGATCTGACGGTGGGCTCGGACAGGTAGCCTGTGTCAGAACTGAACTGGACAGGTGACCCCCAGCTGTCATCCACTAGAGAATCACAGGCTGGCCTCTGTGTGGGCAACACCCGCTGTGGCTAGGGTCATAGTGAGCTGTGGCAGAGAGTGAGTTTGGCTGGGTTTTCACCTTCTGTCCACGGAGGGACCCTTCCAAGACCTTGTGGGCGGGTGGCCCCGTGTGACACGTCACTCACCACAGTGACTGCATCATTCAGCAGGGACTCTCCAAAGACCAGGATGTAGAGCTGCTCATTGACGTGAATGTTCTCGAAGACGGCCAGCACGGCCACGGGGTCCACAGCCGAGATGAGGCTGCCGAAGAGCAGGTTCTGCAGCAGGGTGATGTCACGGAGACCGAAGGCCTCGATCTGGCAGATGCCAAACAGAGACACCCCGATGCCGATGGAATTCCAGAGTGTCCCCACCACAGCATACCAGAAGATGGTGCCAATGTTCTCAAAGAACGGGCGGGTGGGCATGAAGTAGCCAGCATCCAGCACGATGGGGGGCAGCAGGTACAGGAAAAAGACATCTGTCTTCATGGCCGGTGGAGACTTCTCATCCACGCCGAAAATAATCCCACCCAGCAGGAGTCCAACCATGATGAGCAAACAGCTCTC
>PVJO010026473.1:0-21078 GCA_004026905.1 Hystrix cristata
TTTTTTTTTTTTTTTTTTTTTTTTTTTTTTTTTTTTTTTTTTTTTTTTTTTTTTTTTTTTTTTTTTTTTTTTTTTTTTTTTTTTTTTTTTTTTTTTTTTTTTTTTTTTTTTTTTTTTTTTTTTTTTACTTATTTTGATTTAAAACCTATTTTATCTCATGTTAGCATAAATACTCATGCTTTCTTTTGGCTTCTATTTGCATTGAGTATCTTAGTCCATATCTTCACTTTCAGTCTGTGTGTCTTTGGAGGTGAAGTAAGTTTATTTTAAGTAACATATAGTTATATCTTGTTTCATGTCCATTTAGTCACTTTGTCTTTCAATTAGAGAACTTAATTTCTTTACGTTCAAGGTAATTTTTGATAGGTTAGGTCTTAATTATAACCATTCCTTAACTTGGTATCTACTTTATAGTATATCTGTAGTAGTTCCTCCCTTTCTCTCTGTCCCCATCTCTCTGTCTATCTGTCTGTCTGTCTCTCATAATCGTCCTTAGTGGCCAGATGAATTACTCTGGTAGTGGGTTTTGACTCCTTGCTTATTATTTTTCATTTGTCTTTATTTTTGCTCTGTGGCAACCAAAAGGCTTATAAAAATACCTTTTGATTCTAATAAACTGTCATGAAATGATAGTTAACATAATAAGAAGAGTAAGAGAAATAAAGAACATGAGAAAATATAAGAAAACTTTTAAGCTGAGTTCCATTTCTGCCCATACTTTGAATTTCAGTCATCTCTTTGTTAATCTTACCATCTGGCTTATTGCTTAACACCTTAACTGTTAATTAATTGTATTTATTTGTATTAGCTACTCTAGAGTCAGTGGTTTGCAAGAGAGCAGTTTTAATACATGACAAGTACAAGTTACCACATTCACATGCAAGCCAAATGCAGGAAGAGTGCAGAAAGCCTATCTATGCACTGGAAACCCGAAAGATCCAGTCAGGGGCTGGGAACCCAGGGCAGTGTCCCGTGTAAGGTTGTGTTTGCATTAAAAGGCTGAAAAAAACTATACTGGAGCTAGGATACAGCGCTCACAGCAGAGATGAAGACCAGAGCTCCCTTGAAGCAAAGAGCAGCCGTCCCCAATGACAGCAAGGCCTGGCCTCCTTCTGAACAAGAATAGCTGAGTTCCCTTTGGGCGAACCAGCCGCAGCAGAGCGTCTCCTGGGACACAGCAGCTCCCATCATCTGCTCCTGTTCTCTTTTATGTCGTGTCGGCAGCAACCCTCAGCAACCCTCCTTCTATGCCCAGAACAACACCAGCTCAGTTCAGCTGGGTGTTCCTCCTCAGGCTGATCACAATAAGTCTGCCAGAGTATTTTAACTGTTTTGTTTTTTAGTCTTCATATTAAAGAGA
Source organism: Hystrix cristata (assembly GCA_004026905.1). Lineage (NCBI taxonomy): Eukaryota > Metazoa > Chordata > Mammalia > Rodentia > Hystricidae > Hystrix > Hystrix cristata. Next base: position 1,361 of record PVJO010026473.1, read on the forward strand.
TACGTGGTTTACTCTTTATGCTTACAGTGTGGGAGCATTCTGAATTCGATCTTATAAGTTTTGCCAATAGGTTTTATACCTTCCTGTGTCGTCTTCTTTCTCATTATCATCTCTATAAGTTTAAAAACCTTAGTATTCCTTGCAGAACAGGTCTGACGGATCTATTTGGTGTCTAGGAAAGTCTTTATCCTTCCTTCAGTGCTAAAGAATAGCTGTTCTGGCTGCAGTGCTCTTTGTTGTATTTTTTTGTTTGTGTGATTGATTGATGGATTGATTTGAGTTGAATTGTTAAAAATCTCATGCCATTCTCTCCTGACCTGAATGATTTCTGCTGAGAAGTTGACTGTCAAGCAAATTGGAGAAACTCTGTGTGTTACTGTTTCTTTTGTCTTTCAGCCTTAGAAATCGTCTCTAAGCTTCTTCCTGGAGGCGAAGTAGACCAAGGTGCCTCACCCATAGGTGCTGGTCTTTGGTCAGACATTGCTGGAGTTTGCTCAGCTGTGGTCAGAGTCATTATGGAGGGACCAGCTCCAGGTGTCTGTGTGACACCTGTGTCCAGCAATGCCACCAAACTGGGTCATACTCCGAGCCAATAACCAGCTAAGACTAGCCCGGCTCTAGGTTAGGCCCAAAGCCTAATACTTTTGCCTGCCTATTGCTGAGATGGAGCTGTGACCCAGGAGCTATAATAGATGAGCTATAATAGATGAGCTACAGAGCGGTGCCACGTGTCTTGCCTCAGCACTAGGACTGTTGCAGAGGTTCTGTCCACAGGCAGGCCTGGGGAAGGGAGACCATTTGGATCTTCCCAGTGTTTCACTGGGCCAGGACTAAGTTCCAGTGCAAAATGTTTAGTTACTACCCTGTTTTGTCCCCTGAAAATGGGGTCTTGCTGCACGTTATGCTGTGAGAGTGGGGACGGTGTTGGTGATGGCAAACTGAATCATGTCTAAGTCTTACAGACGTAAAAGCCTCATTTTAATGTGTACACTGAGGCTCATGCCATAGCCGGCAGTGACGCAGGAACAAACACACATCTACGCCCCCGGGGGCACACCTCTCTGTCTAGTAGCAGGCAGTTCACTCTGTATGTGAGTACCGAGCTCTGCTGTCCGATGTTGAGGAATGAGTACTGGAGATAGTTTTTCATCCACCGAGAGCATTCCTAAATTAGGTCATACCTGAGATTCAAAGCCCAGGGACCTTCACAGTGTTGGGAAGAGAGCAGGTATGCCCAGTTCTTTAGCTAAAGTGGAACTGATATTCCACAGGCAACAGTTCTCTTCCTGAGGCAAGAACTCTGTTAGTAGAGTCTGGTGTGGTTAGGGGGCTTTTAGTTTTTATGAGGCACTTGATCTTACTTTGGGAGGCCAGGCATTTTGCTTGAGACAAAACCATTTGAATGAATTTCATGCCCTGCTCTAGGAGGTGGAGTTGTCCTACCCACTGTGCTGCCAAAAGTTGGAGGATGGGTTGAGGAGACAGTCTCTCTTCCATCTGTCCAAAGGCAGCTCCAAGGACTTAGTCCCAGGTACTGGCCTGGTGGTAGGGATTGTAGGGCTTTGTTTAGCACTGACTTGCACCAGGGGGCCTAACACTGGGTTTCAAGTCAAAGACTTGAACTTAATAGTCTTTCCCTCTCCAAGGCAGGTGATGTCTCTCCTCAGGCTGGGCTGATGGGAGGTCGATAATGATTGACACGGGCAAGTGTTTCTTTCCTGCCTTCTTCAGTGTGGCTGTTCATTTTGCTAACTAAAAGTAGGAACTATGATCTCTCGTTTGCATTCTTTAGCTTTTGTGAGGGTATTTTGATGCTTCAGTATCTGTTCAACTTGGTGTATCTTAGCTGCAGTCTCAATCACCTGGTCAATTAAACAGTTTTTAAATGAACCCATCCTTTAGGAATATTGCTTCTTAACTCTTTAAAGGAGAGTGCATATCATTTAAAAAAAAATATTTTGCTGGCTACGTTAGAAGGAGGCATATATTTTAGTCGTACAGAAAATTCACACACATGGAAACACATTGTATTCTTTGGAATTTTTTCAAACCTTCTTTTAAAAGAAACATATTTTGCTGGTTGCTAGAAGTTTATTATATATTTAATCGCTATTTTGTAGTTCCTTCAAGATTCACAAAAATATGTTTAGTTTCTTTTTTTTTTTAATGAAACATTTGACCCAGTGAGCATTTTGGAATCCACAGAGCGGTGAATCTTCTCCACCTAAGCCTGTATCTATGTGTAAATATTCTTGCTAGATGCTACTTGGGAAAAGTTAGAGTCAGAAAGTTATAATTCTCTGAAGAAATATCAGCATTTATTTTCTACTTAACAGAAGAGGTTTTTTTTTTCATGCATTTTAAAATGTTCTACCCAATTTTACTCTTAGAATATTCTAAAATTTGTCATTTATAGATATGGATCGCTTATTCTGACTCAAATTATCAGTTGTTGTATGAACTAAAGCCTATAAACCAAAAGACTTCTGGGAATTTTATTTTAAAATATTCAGGTATAACTGGAAAGCACATGTCCGTATCAGGTAATTTAAAGCTGGTCTTTTTCTCTCTAGTTCTTGCTGCATCTTTCAGAGCCTGAGGGCTGTTAGAATTTATAGGACACCTTATTAACTTAGAATAATTCAAGTAGCTTTTCTTTTTGGCCAAAGAGCAGGAAAAGCATACCTAAGCAGAGTCGAAAGTGAACTAAATTGTAAGAGATGTGTTTACCTACTAAGAAAATATGCTATTTGAAAATTCTATAGACACAACTGTTTGTATATAATGTAATTACAATATAAACAGTGGTATGGTTGCCAATGTTTTGCTGTATCAGGACAGTTCTTAGCTGTTTATTAAGAGACATTCTGCCAGTTATCTGCCCAGTTTGGCTGCCACCTTCACTTCACCTGGAATAAAAGAACCATTCTTTAAGGCACTTTTTAGCACAGCCCTATCACTGAGTTCATGCTTTGTGTTAGTTTTGAGTCAGCTTATTCATTGACTAATTACCACAATAGGTATGCTATAGGGTTCTTATTGTCCATTCACCATTCTAAATGAAGACACTTTCTTTCATTAAGATAAATTTACACAAAACAGAAAAAAATGAAATTTTGTTATTTAATTCCAGATACATGTTTTTAGACTCTATTTTTCTGTTTGTCCTCTTCAGTTATAAATAAGAAAACTGGCATACCCTCCTCTGCTTTGTTTTGTTTTATAACAAAACAAGGATTCACAAAGTAGGCTTGCAATGGCTGCCTTTGGAGTCAGGTGGGAAAGGAGGTAAAATGGCCGAGTGCTGGGGAGCTGGATGGAGGATCCAGTCCTGAGTCCAAGGCCTGGAGCTCACTGCAGAGTCCGGTGCAAGTCTCTATAGGAGAGCTGGATGGTCTGCTCTGGGAAGCTGAAGAGCGGCTGTACTGGAAGCCTCAATGAACCAGAGACGAATGTTCAAGGACAATGGCAGAATGCAGCTCCTCTGAAGAAGCAAAGAGTGAGCAGCAGACTTCCACCTTGTTTCCCTTCTTACTCCGTCAGGCTGCGTGCCTGGTGATGGGTGCCACCCATGTCCAGGGCGGGCCTTCCTCAGTTTGTGGCTTAGAAATCAATCATCCAGACATACCCCAAACTGTATTCCACTAATCTTCTCAGCATTTTAATCTGTTCATGTTGCCACCACGATTAACTGCCACAGTAGGTTTAGGTATCTTAAATATATTTTCAACCTATAGTGAGTTTATCAGGATATGACCCCATCAGAAATCAATAGCTTCTCTGTGTGAAAATCTCCCACTTATTGCATAAATATTAATGATGATGATGAAAAAATAAAATACAGAGGAATAGAAGGCAAAATCACTTTGAAAAGAGGATAGCAAGCAAATGCATTTTTAAGGTTGACATTTTGTTGATGTAGAGTAACAACTTAAACTTGTATAAATCAAACTTTTGAGTGATTATTTTTCATCCCTGGGAAGGAAGAAAACCCTTTTAAGTATTACACTCTCGGCACAAGCCATAATAATGTCTATAGATTTTCCTTTTCAAGAATGTCCTATCATAGAAATTGTGCAGTTCATACCCTTTCTAGATGTTTCTTTCATTTAATGATACATATTTAAGGTTTTTCTCTGACTTATGTTGTGATAGTTCATTTCTTTTCATTACCATGGAGTAAAATTCTGATACAGATATGCCATCTTGTTTATTTTTTCACTTATTCCTGTTTCATTAGGTTATCTTTATCTCTTAGCTTCCCTAATGAGTGATCCGTTAGGCCTTTACTCCTAATATTTCTCTCATGATATTAATCCTTTGTGTGTTTTTCTCTGAATTTTATGAATGTCACAACTTCTCTTGTAACTGAAGTATGTTTTTCAGTATACCACTTATTTCCTCCATGGAAGATTTTTATCAGCAATGTTTTTCATTTCCATGAATCATTTCAGGTTTCCACCAACTTCCATCTCTCTAGATGTCTCCATTCCACATTATTAACCATCGTTCCTCATTTTATTGCTCGAATGCTTCCTAAACTTGTCATCTTTCATATCTTCCTGGTATTTGCCAACTCATTCTCAACAGATTTGCCTATTTTAAAATGATGTTCTTAAATTCTAGAGTTGCTTTCCATTATTTTTAAATAACATTCAAAAATCCTTGATATAATTTTTTGGAATCTGGATAATCACGCTTTGCTTCTCTTACCAGGCTAACCTTGTATTTTTCCCCTCACTCTTTCTTCCACCCTCCTGGTCTCTTGTATCTGTGAATACATTATTTTCTACCACTTATATAGTTCCCATTTGATTTGTCCTCTATCTGCTAATGCATTCCCCAAATTGTGGCCTGGCTAATCCCAATTCATAATTTCCTTCTCAACTCAAATGTCTCTGGCTCAGGGAAGCGTCCACAGATCCTACAGTTAATGCTCAATCTCCTGTCATGTGTGCTTCTTGTACAACAGTTCACTTCCTTTGGAATTAGAGCACTACCAATTAATTTTGGTTGTGATTAGGTGAATGCCAGTGAAGTACAAAGCTTTGTCATGAGAAGGAAGTGTGTTTTCCTCATTTATACAGGATTGGAGACGTATCTCGGGGGTAGAACCCTTGACTATCACGCATCCCTGGACCCAATCCCCAGGATCACATTAACAAACAACAACAATAACAACAAAAACAAAAAACAAAAATACTCAACATAATCTGTAGTTTAGCTCAGGGCTGCTAACATGACAACTAAATAATAAATATCTGTTGAATGATCTCCCGTATATTACTCCCTTTTTGCATAAGGCTATTCTGGTTTTATAGATTCAGTATCTTAAAATCTTGCTAAATACAAATTGAACATTTTAAAATTTGCTCTTTGCATTACTTCTCATATATATTCAATACATATATAATATATATATATATTCAGATTTCTTGGAACATAAGTTTTAAAGCTGATTTTTTTCCTCTTTACCAGCAAGTATTAATCTCCTTGATGTGAATGCATAAACTGGAATAGTAATAAGTTTCCTTTGAGATTGGTAGGGATATCTGTCTAAAATTACAGTACATCTATTATTTTCTATTTAGGGCTCGCCTTGATTGGAAGGATTCAGCATGCAGATTCAGAGATACGGCAATCTGAGAGAGGAGACAGTGAGGGTCAGACTGGAAAGTTTGCCTCTGAGAGGAAGAGTTTCTGTTGCACGTCTCCCCAAACCACTAGAGGCCCCGTTTTGGGCCTGTTAATGTCTGCTCTTGTCAAAAGCTGGTTCCTGCGGGGTCCCTTTCACAATCACACGAGGAGGCTTTCTGTTCCGTGTGGCTTCGGGAGACAGAACCCATCAGGAAGCTTGTGTGTTAGAAGCGGGCTCCCTGAGTGTCTCCCAGCTGGCGGAACCTATAAGCCTTCGCTGTCAGTGAGAGGTTGACAAGGTTCCACCACTGCCTGCGTTAGTCATTTCAGATGGAAACCGTTCTCAGGCAGGGAAGAAGCATATACCTTTTTTCTTTAATCTTATCTCATGTTTTCCAGACTTGACTGAAATTTCTCATTGTTTATGACATGGATCCCATTTTTCTTTTATTTTTCAAAGTAGATTCTTTCATGGAAGCTTTAGAGAGAAGAAATTGCTCCCAAACCACTTGGTGTTTGCTTATTCTCTCTGATATTCATTTACAATATGATTGAAATATGATTCTGTTATGTGTTTGTAGGTATTTATGGCACGGAAAGGCTTCAGTGCTCGTGTTACTCAGAGTATGGGAAAAGCACAGTAAGACTAGAGAGGCTCTGAGAAGGGGGCAGGCTCGTGAGAGCGGCATCCTGCACCATGTAGGCTGGAGCAAGGCCTCAGGGCTGGCCGCTGCAGAAAGGAGGCTAATTAGCTTAGTCTGACAGTAGATCCTCGGTCTTGGGTAGTCAGTGGTGGCCTGCCTTGGGCTCACTTCTCTTTTCATTCCCAGACATGCACTTATACATTACTGCTTGTGTCATCATCTGTCTGCGAAGGACCTCGCAGATCACTGCTACTTTCCCTCTCTACCGATGCAAGGGTGTGGGTTCACCTCTTCCCTCTTTGGCATCCTATTAAAAGTAAAACAATTGCTGAGTGATAGAGACAAACTCATATCTTTAGCACCAGAAATTTTTTACTTGCGGTTTACTTTTACTGATACAGTCTCTCTTATGGTTTTCATTATCATGTGATAAAGGAGCTGCCATTTAATGTGTGAGCTTGAGATTTATGCCCTCCCTCAAAAGAACACAAAATGCAATATGATCTCAGTTAATAGTTCAAATGGTGGTAATTTGAAGTAATAGATCTTGCAGCTCCATTCAAAGGGGTAGTTTAAGCATCTTTACAGTTTTACTTTTGTACAACTCAAGCTAGTATGGCTTTTGGACTTTAACTAGTATTTGTAATTTTCTGTAAGAAAATATAATATTCCCTATGTCATACAAACTGAAAAGTATCAATTTGCTTTTGGTAAAAATGAACTTTAACAAAATCACTCTATAATTGAGTCTACACTTTACCAAACTAAATTCACTTTTAATTTTTTTTGTCTTGTTTTGTGATGGTAAAATACGAAGTAGATTTTAGTTCAATAAAACTTCATGAGAATAACATTTATGAAATATTGTACCACAATAAAAGTACTAAATGTGACACTAATAGTTGCATTTGTTCAATTCTTTGGAAGGAAATAAGTGACAACCATTGAATAATACTTGAGGTAAGTACTTTCATGTCTGATCTGATGACTTAACACTTGGCAATGAACCGATAAGATCGTAAAGGGATGAATGCCCTGTTCTGTATTGCCGACCATACTTAACAATTGAGACTTGAAAAAAGGAAAGAACAGACTGCCTTTTCTTCTTTCTATTTTACTTTTCACTTAGTCTATACTTGTGCCATATCAGATCATTGGCAGTGTTCATACACAGTCATTACCATCTATGAATATATGGATCTGGAAAATTCTTGTTGGGGGAGTATGGCTCAGTAAAGTTTTGGCCATTTTATTTCCTAATGAGTATTTAGTTGTTAATGGGTTTAGACATTATTCTATGTACTTCTCATTTATCAATCACTATAACACAGCAACTTATGCCTAAGATACTATTGTCGTCCTCATTTTAGAGATGAGGAAGTTGAGGCATGGACAGGTTATAGTTGTTCATAGTCACGCAGCTACTGAATGGGAGAGTAGAAATTCAAATCTAACAACTCAGCTTCAAGAATATAATAGTGCATGGATACTCTGTAGAGTTTATACAGCAGAATTTTGTATAGTTAATACTAGTATCTTTTATAAAGGATGAGACAGGATGGCTGTTCAGTAATCCAAATGAGAAATCAAATAATTCAGTGGGTGCCATCACTAGCAGTGAATCTGGGTGTAAGATGATCACTCTGGAGAGAAGTACAGCAACCGAGTTTTAAGCAAAGTAACTGGTTATTAAAACCGAGACTTTTGGAATCTTTTTTGGTTTTAAAAAGCAGATCAACAGGAAGAGACAAATCTCACTATCTGTTAGAGACAGAGTATGTCCTCCCAAAATTTATATGTGAAAGTTCAAAACTCTAAGTTGATGTTATTTGGAGGTAAGGCCTTTGGGAGATAATTAGATTTAGATGAGGTCATGGAGTTGAGACCCTGGACCTGGGATTAAGTGGCCTTATAAATAGAGGATGAGAACTCATAGCAAGCCTGTACTGGCTAGCTTGGACAATGTCTGTCTGTCTGTCTGTTTTTCTGTCTTTCTTTCTGCCCTCTTCCGGCTTTACCTATCTATTGCCCTCTCTCTTTCCCTTTCCCACAGGAGGAAACAGCGAAAAGATTGCTTTATGCAAATTATAAAGAGGGCCGTTTTGAGGAACTTGACCATGCCAAAGCCTATCTTGGATTTTCACTTCCAAAACTGTAAGAAATAAGTGTCTATTCTAAGCCACACAATCTGTGTTATTCTGTTATAGCAGTCTGAGTTTCACTGACCACAATGGTTGCGAAATTAACGTGGGTGATACATACATTATTATGTAATAGGCGATGTGATTAAAACTATGGGCAATGCCTGTGTCGTGTGCCATCCAGTGCACAGGCCTGGATGTTCATTGCTAGACGTGTTGAATCTTAGCATATAACAAGTTTCAGCTTGTTCAGTGTGGTCATGTGTGGTGAGCTAACGCTGACGAAAAGGTATGTTTAAAACTGCGCTGTAAGTCGTGGAGCACAAACAACACATTTCAATGGAATTATGTGATTGTACCACTTCAGACTCCAGCTGTTAGTGAAGTGCCATCATGAGAGATGAACCTGGGTCTGTGGTTATCCTGAGACCAAGGCTCAGAATTCTTAGTGGAAATCGCCCAGTTCTCCTCATCCAAAAGGAGCACATCAATTAGGTTCCAACACGAAGGTGATCTTGTGTTTTTTATCTTGATGGAATTATACAAGCTGCTTTTGTATGCAGGAAAACTATGCAGAACTCTGAACGTTAAACGGCCTTATTAGAGCATTTAAGAAATGATGTGCATAGAATATGATCTGAGAAATGGAGAAAGTTTCATCATCCGTCATCACAGTGTTCCGTGTCACACGTTGCTTCTGACACAGGAATTTTTGTCAAATAAAAACATTACATGTGTCCTCATCCATTTTATCCAGCAGATCTGGCACTGAGGGACTTCTGGTTGTTCCCCAAAGTTAAAATGACCACAAAATTTAAGTGTTTTGAATCAATTCAAGATATTCAGGCAGCCGTGGGAGCACAACTAAAGATCCTGGTGAAAGAGGCTTCTAGAACCACGTCAGAAAATGGCGAGAACAGCAGGATAAGTTTTGAGGGGGATTAATGGCAATGTGTATTTTACTGTGCTAAATTTTAAAAATGTAAATATTCACCGTATTTCCTGATCACGCCTCATGTTCTAAGTATAAAAATAGTGATTTATAAAAACCAAAACAAAACAAAACAAAAAACCTTGTGATTTATGCCTGCCCCATAGAATTCTGAACTTTCCACTCATTTGTTTCTAAGATGCGCCTTTGTATATGTTTGGGGTCTGTCATGGCTATTTTCCTGACACTTGTTCAAAAATATTCTGGACACAGAAAAATGTCATCAAAGTACAAATTTTATCACCGCTGTAATTCCATTTGTTTCCCATCCAAGGCAAAGAAACAAGCAAATCCTTCTAACAAATAGCCTCAGACATTTGTGCTTTCACCTGGATATTTTCCCTTTATCTCAGGATGCCTCGTCTAGGAGTTTCTTGTTGGGGAGGAAAGAACCTATAAACTGGCATAGAAGCCAGGTCACATACATGGTTGGCTCAAACTTTGCTCATAATGGACTGTCTTAGTCATTTTATGGTTCTTATCTCATTGTTTATTTGTGGCCTGAACTAATACCTCACAGCCAAGCAAACTTTTATGGCTCTGTATATAATTTCTGAACAAATAGGGTGTATAATGGAGATGAAAGTCCTGACGCTGTGCTTTCTGTAATGGCAGGAGTGGACTCAGTATCATGAAGTACACTTTTATTACATCCTTACACCAGGCCACTTATGTGATGCACAGATTGAAATAATAATTCCAAAGTGTAATAGTAATTGAACCCAATTGATAGAACACAAAAACCGTGCAACAAATAGACAAAAATAAAGGTCCAGAAGCAGAAAACCAAAGACTCATTAAAACCTCTCCTAATTTAAACATGGCTATCAGAGTCTTTCTATTAATCTAAATTGGCTTTTTGAATAAAATATTTTTCTGATTCATAACTACATCAAAAAGCAATTTTACTTGAAATGTTAAGGTAGTTGGGACTAAGGCTCTTTTTGTATGAATTAAAGACAAAAGTGCTTGTGTATTTAAAAATTTTAAATAAACTTTAAATATACACACATTTAAATACACATATTTTATACTCATGGAAAGGTAATTTTCAGAGCATCCTAAATTTAAGAAATAAAACAATTGATCCTATCTATCCTCTCTGGAAGTAAAAGCAAGAGATTATATTTAAGAAAGAAAAAATAGGCAAGTAAAAGAGGCAAAAGACTAGGTAAGGCCATTTCTTTCTTTGACAGTTCTTACAGTTTTTAAATATTGTCTGTGTAGTTACAGCAGACTGTGGCCGTTGGGAAACTAAAAAGGGGGGGTTGATTCTGAAATCTCACATGTTGATAAATTCAGCAAGCCTCATAGTAGATCAGTATTTTAGTATTTATTTATTCCAACCCCTCTTATCATAAGAAATGAAAAGTAGTTAAGAGATGTAAGTTTACTCTGGAAATATGAGAAATGTTAATTAATGAAAAGAGAAAAAGGTGAAATTTTCTGAATTGTGGAAATGTACTTGGCAGCTATCTGAATGACTTTAACGTGTTAATTCAGTATTTTGCCAGAATTCTAAGCAGTATGCTTTGATTGTCACATGTATACAATGTGTAATAATCACAACAGATTAATAAGTATTTCCAACTCTTCAAATATTAGTCACTTTTCTGTGTTTTTTTTAAGTCTTTGTTCTTAGTTTTTTGATGTATATGATACACATTTTTTAACTACTGGTTATCCTACTGTGCTAAAGAAAAGTCAGAATTCCTCCACTCTGTTTTCATGCCCTTTTTGAACTTTTTTATTCTCACTTTCCTCTGCACGTCCCGCTGTGTAGTGACCACTCTTCCATTCCATTCCATTCTTCTACAAGTCTGCCCTACTAGTTTCCAGAAATAAGTGAGATATGTAGTATTACTCTTTTTTGTCTGCTTATTTCACCTAACATGATGATCTTCTGTTCTACTCGGATGGCTAAAAATGAGAGATTCCATCCTTATTATGGATGAATAACATTCTGTTGTGTGTATATACTATATATTCCTTATCCCTTTATCAATCCACTGAAGGGCATCTGGATAGATTCAATATTTTAGCTATTGTGAACAGTGGTGCAGTAAACATAGAGGTGCAAGTATCTTTTTGGTGAAATGATTTCATCTTCTTTGGACATGTAGCCTTTGATAGAATTACTGGATCATATTTGTCTGATTTTATGCTAGTGTCATTCTGTTTTTGTCACTGTACCTTTTTAGTACGTTTTGATGTCAGCACAATATATTGTGCTGCTGTTGGCATTTATTGTTCCAACGATCGCTTTTCTATCCTAGGATTTTTGTACTTCAAAATTAATTTTAGCATTGTTTTTTCTATGTCCAAAAATGTTGTTGGTATTTTTATGAGATTGCATTGAAGCTATAGATGACTTTGGATAATATGCTCATTCTGACATTATTTATTCTTCCAATTCATGAAAATGAGATTCTTTTTGTTTGTTTGTTTTTGTGTCTTCCATAGTTTCTTTCATTATTGTTTTATAATTTTTGGTAGTGATATTTTATGTCCTTAAATTTATTCCTCAAGGTTTTGTTGCTATTGTGAATAGGACTATTTTCTTAATTTCTTTTTCAGTAAGTTCATTATTGTTTTTTAACATGCTATGCTTTTGGTCGACTTTATATCTGAAAGTTTACTAAATTTGCTTATGAGTTTTAACTTTGTTTTGATGGCCTATGTAAGTTTTCTATGTATAAGATCATGATATTTGGGTTGGGATGCTACCACACACCATAATTCCAGCTACCTAAGAGGCTGAGGTGGAAGGATCACAAGTTTGAAGCCAGTTTGAACCATGTAGGGAGACCTTGTCTCAAACTTTTAAAAAATAGCAAATAAAAAGATGGGCACTAGCTCAGTCAGTGCTAGAGTATTTGCCAAACATTCTCAAGGTCCTGGCTCCGGTCTCCAGTATCTCACACATACACACACACACACACGTACGCAACACACACGAAGCAAACCAAAACTCCAAACCACAACTTTCTAAAAAATAGACAACTTCTTCCTTCACAACTCTTTTTTTGTTGTTGTTGCTGAATTGCTCTTGCTAAAATGTCTACCATTTTATTAAATAAATATCCTTCTCTTGTTCCTGAACTTGGAGGAAAAACTTTGAGTTTTTCTCTGTTCAGTATGATATTGGCTGTGGGTTAATCATTTATAGCTTTTATTATTTTGGGATGCTTTCTAATTTGTAGAGAGTTTTTATCATGAAGTGATGCTGAATATTATTGAATACTTGTGTTGCAATGATCATATGGTTTTACATAGTAATGATGTAGCCATGTTAAAGTTTTTTCCTTTTTTTTTGCTGGTTATTTGAGAAATATATTTCGAGGTACAGAATCATTTCAGCAACTTACTGTTAAATGTTTCGGCATTCCACCAAAAAGATAATATAATGTGTATGTTACCGTATTATTTTGAATATACTGGTCTTAACCATTCTCAGCAGTATTCTTCCCATCAGAATAGTTCATGTATTCCCATTAAAATATATTTAGAGCACTGGAGGTGGAGCTCAGTGGTTGAACCCTTGCCTGGCCTGCGTGAAGCTCTACGTTTGATTTTCACCATCACAAAAAATAAATTAATTAATTAAATAAAATCTTGTCACAATTTATTTTTAAATTGTAGTGAAGAAATTAGGTCATTTGATATAGCTCTCTATATCTTTTTACATTTTTATATTGTCCCAAACTATTAATAATTTTTTAAAAATATATACAATATGCATTATACAGTTTTTGGTAGGAAATACCTCCTTAAAATTAAATTTTCTATTTCTTTATGATAATACATGGAAATCCAGTTGATTTTTATGTATTTATCTTGCTAAGTTTTCCAAATAATTCTAAAAGCGTGTCTGTGCATTATCAGATTATGATATGTACACAACTATATCATTCTTTAAATATTGTCTGGTATTTTCTAACTTTGCTTTTTAATCTTTGTGTACTTGTAAACTTTTTCTTACCTATTCCATTACTTGGTGCTCCAGATCAAATGTTGATCAGACACAGACAGTAGGTACAGTAAGTCTCGGACTTAGGAACATTCAAGTTGCTGACTTTCACAGGGTTCCTGTGAGACTCAGCTTGTCAGAGTTATGAACGAATCTGACTTGGGAACGCTTTTCTGGAATGAAATGTGTTCATCAGCCAGGGACTTAATATTTTAATTTTGTTCTCAATCTTAAATTACATTAAGATTAAATGGATCTTGTTAATGTCTAATCCCTTGTTAGATGTTAAAATGCTGCAGGTTTGGGACAATGCTTTTTATTGAACTGATAAAATTTTCTTTTATTACTAGTTTACTTTAAGTATATTAGTTTTTACTACTAGTTTACTATGAATATAAAACTTTAATTTTATAAGTTTTGAATTTATCAAATATCTGTTGAAAATATTGACATGATATGATATTTTTAATTTTTTTCTGTTAGTATGAGGAAATACCTTAGTACTTTTTAAAAATGTTAAAACATCTGTTCATATTTACAATAATTTCTCCTTGGTTTTGATGAATGTATTTATGTATTCTCAAGTCATTGATGATGCAAAATTTAAGAATTTAAAATATGTATCCATAATTATAACTAGCTAGTGTTTTCCTTTCTAAAATTGTCCATCTCTTTTTTAATTATTATTAATAGCTATTGATAATAAGAGTACCCTGTCAGCACTAAGGTTACAAGTGACCAGAAGTGTGTAGTACATGAGATCTTTTGACAGTTGATCGTCAAGGAGTCTAATTTTGTAAATAGGTAAATACAAAGAACATTTGGAACCCACTGGAATTTCTGGTTAGTATTTGCACCACCTTGTGTTGTTTCTATACTTATTTATCTAGTGGAGAGTAGTAACATCTTAGAAACCAGGGAGGTTTTGATTCTTACATCTGTTGCATTTCTAATTTTTTTTCAAAATTTTGTAGCCCTCATTTAGAGACCATCAAGTGGTGATGGTATTAGATGAAGACTGTGGAGTTTTGCCATTGATAAAAGTTCCCCTGAGAGAGTAAATGCAAATACTCTCATTTCAACAGACAGAGTTTAATGTGTAGTCTTGGTGTGTGGATTCTCCATCACAGATCAAGAATCACTAAATCTGTCTTTTGATGTTACTCTGGGGAAGCCATCACTTGCCATTCTGCCCAGTAGAGCATGTTGTAGCACCCGCTTTTTATTGTACCTTGCCACAAAATATCTTCTGCAGTAGAACATCAAACAACCATCTATTTTCATTTATTCCAATGGAGAAAAGGGTGTCATTATCACTGAATTGAGCCAAACTTTAGTTATCCCAATAAGACACTGACTGTATCCACAATTCTAGAGAAAGAGCGAAACTGAATAAACAGTTATCTGCTTTTCGATTTTGAATGACATTTGTCTATTGAGAAGGTAAATTAAAAGTAATGTAAGTCTTACCTCTATAAAGATAAACCTTCACCTAAAGTAGAATTTTGCAAGAAACAGTTTTTAAAAATTTGCTTAATTTATAAAATCTTCATAGTTTGTGTGGTCATTTAAAAGATTGGAGTGATACTCTAGCACTTTCAAAAAGTAAACATATATGAAAAACCTATACTTTCATATACACTAGACCATTTAAAATTTTTGGTGATGCTTTAAAAATGGTACTGCTGTCACTAGTAACAAATGAAGAACTTTAAATTAGGAATATGTGCTAAATAATGCGTTATAGGCAAATAGAAATAATGTGCTAAAGGTCATTAGAAAACTAAATAACTGCATTTAATTTCTACCACGTTACTATTAGTAACTATCCAAGATCAGTTCCCCATTCTCCATCATTTATTTCTTTTGGTAAACTTCAAATTTTTATTTTGCCTCTCTTCCCCAAACCTAACTAGTATGTGCCAAGGGGAAGTGATTTTATTTCCATCTCATACGTAATTTTAATCTTTTAATATTGTAGTCATCCCACTCTCCTGTGCGTATTTATGTTAGTATTGAGTGTAGTGCATAAATTAGGTCAATGTAATAATAGGAGAGGTCTGCTCAGGCAGAATTCTCTATAACGTTTTACTTTTAGAAAACACTCAAAACTGGGTGTGATGACACAGGCCTGTTATCCCTGCACTCTGGAAGACTGAAGCAGGAGGACTGCAACTTGGAGCCCAGCTTGGGCTACTTAGTAGGTGGGCAGTTTAGCAACTTAATAAAACCTTGTACCCCCCCCAAAAAAAAAAAATTAAAGTTGAGTGGAGGTTGGAGATGTTGCTCAGTGCAAAGGCCCTATGTTGAATGTGTTAGTATCAAAAACAAAAACAAAAATACCCAGAGAAATGTGTCTGTTTCTGCTGCTTCCACAGTAAACTGTAGTTTCTGCATGTGATTCAAGCTGTGGTAACAATTTTGTATTCTTGACGAGTGCCAGTTTAAGACCAATTTTCTAAGGATTGCAGAGCAGAAGATAAAAAGTATGTAAGTCTCTAAGATCATCATTGAGTTACAGAATTGGCTAATCTTGGAGTCATTCCACCTTAGGCATTTTTGCTTTAAGAGAAAACATTTAATTTTATTGAAGCTCTTTGAACTACAGCCAAAGTCATCCTAACCGATACACAATCCAGGATGTCGGATTAAAAAACCAGTCATGTTTATTCACAGAAACACCACAAAGGGTGGTCTCCATGAGTATCCATTTTTCATGGAATAATTATAGCTATCAATTAAAATTAACATCATCCTTTAGAACAGAGTTAACTAAATCAAATGCTTATGGGTCCTTCATTCTGCTGAGTGAGGGAGGTTTTTAGAAGCCTGAAAAACAAGACCCACATTAAAGAGCAGCAAAGAAATGAACTTCCAGAAGATTGCTGCTTTGACCACGTACCTTTTTCAGAACTTTCTGGGTTTTTAAGAAAAGCCTTCAAATTCAGATTTTTTTAAAGTATTCAAAAATTCATTTTTTATTTATAAAATTTAATTATTTAAAAAATGAAGAAATTAGTATGATATGATAATATTATGCAAGCAAAACAAGATGAAAGAAAAAAATTTCAACTCCCGCAGACAGGCTACTAGCTTTATCCAAGCTCCCAAAGAAAACCTAACTATATTTATAGGAAGACAAATTGAACATTCATTGCACACTTTTTCCCATGCATTGGTTACCTTATCATTCTGGATGAGTATCATCCCAATGTGCTCTGGGCCAAAGGATTTACATGTTCATTCACACCTCTATTGGACCAGATAGTTATTTGCATAATAAATAGCAGGCGTATTAAACTTTTTTCAAGTCGGTTTTATTCTTTTCCAGTATCAGATTCATTCATTCGTTTTCAAATTATAAGTAAAACAAAGTATGAATGTAGAATAAAAATGAATGAATATATGAATTCATTTGTTATAGTGAATATTTGAATTTAACTATGACTATAGTTAAAATTTTGTACCCTATATTTTAGAAGACTACAGCTCATATTAATTCTCTCATTCTATTATATGTAAAACAGTGTATATGATTTTTATACTATCTTTCCAAAAAGAACAAAAGACAAACCCATTATCCCTGGGAAGATGAGTCTTAATTTCCCTTCTGACCCCTGCAGAAACCGCAGATCTTGGGCCTAGTAGAAGCAGCCCGATTTTACACATGTGAAGATGTTCAGTTTTGACAAATCACTGCATCTATAGAAATTTCAATATTTATCTCCCAGGAAAAATAGTATTTTCTACAGAAAGTTTGCTTTGATGACCCTAAATGTTCTAAAGAATTTGCTTTACAGTGCTGGGGCTGCAGAAAGCTTACCCTAAGATTGTGAAATTCGCCTGGTGCCTGATTGAAATGTCACAGGCTTACTCAAGTCTTTAGGGTACAGACAGAGCTTAAGAGTGAGCTCAAGAAACAGCTTCTGAATTTTATAACCCTTATTTGACAATCTTACCCTGAAAACACGCTTGTAGGAAAGATATTTCTTCCCTTCTTTTCACTTTTTATCTGTATTTTTTAAAATAATTAACATAAAAATGGCCATTGTGGAATATTTGTAAAGGAGAAAAAAGTCAATGTCAGGATGTACATTATTACAAATTCACAGCACTCAGAGACAATTACTGTTAATATTTTGACATACTTTCCTTCAGTATTTTTATTTTTCCAAATTTTTATCTTACCTATTTGGGATCATTTTATATAATCATTTTCTGTATCCTCTTTTCCCATTTTAACATAATCAAGTCTAGATTTTAGGTGTGAATTTTAAAGGCAACCTGATTTTTAATGAATAATACCTTCATTTTCATTGAATTTATAGAAATAGTTCTCTGTTGCCTTAAGACCATTTCTTTTAAATATTCTACTTCTTTCCTAGTTGTTCTGGACTTCTCTAGAAAATTTACTTCTTATGTAAATTCTTAGTTATTTTTCCTCTCAGAGATTTTTTTCTTCAGAAAAAATTCAGATGAAGTGTTTTTTTTTTTTTTCCATTTGAGATATTTTCAAGAGATTTACATTCTTGAAAACCTGGTTTTCTCTCTTAGAGACTTGATTATATCCCATTTTCACATATTACATAGCATAATGAGGAAACATTACTTACAGGAATGTTTTCTAAAAGATAAGGTGAAAAGAGTCTCCCTGAGGCTCTTCCACTCCTGTGACCATCAATAACAAGCCCCGGGTACAGGCTTGCTCTTATCCTCCGAGCTGCCTGCTTGTCCACTTAGCATTCTTCACTGGGCAGGCAAGAATTACGGGGCCCAGGGCAAATCTTCTGTTCTCTACTCATCTCCTGACATGCTGCAGACGGTAGTCAACATATTTGGATTGAAGTTGGAAGTTTCAGTGCTTAAATTTATAGTTTATCATAGTATGTTTATAACATGCACTTATCTTCATGCTCACACAAATAATTTAAAATAAAATGAAGAAATGTAAGAATTATGAATGTTACATACAAGAAGAATTAAGAAAGTGGCAAATGAGGCAACAATAGGAGTTATCAACCAGTTTTGGAAGAATGTATGATAGTGAATAAGTTGTAAAGAACCTAGCAGAAGAGGCTGAAATACACCCATAAAGGGAAAGTTTATGTACCCATTTGAGCTCAGTGAGTCTCAACTCTGAAATGTCTTTGTCAGGGACCAGGAGCCAACCCTTTGAAATGGAATTTTTAAGAAAGTTAGTGTCCTGATGTCCTGGTCCCTCTAGGAAGGAAAGAGCAGAACTTCCTGGGTGCCTTTTAGCAAATGCAGGTGTCCTAGCCACACTAGGCCTCCTCCTCCCAGGGTTCCCCTTTGTAGACCATTAGCGTCTCCCAGGGCTTAGAAATGCTCCCAGCTTTTGTCAAAATATTAGTTCGAATGTATTAGTGGTATTACTTAAATATACTATTCATATGACTTTTGCTCTGTTATTTTACCAATTAGTGAAATAATTATGCTAAATATCCCCTTTTGAAGATTATTTTGTTGATTTCTACTTAACATGAGTTGTTTTAAGTGTATTTTAAGCTATCTTAGTGGGTGCCTAGAAGTTTGGAAATACAATTCCTTTTTAGTAAGTTTCTGTTCTTATAAATGTAGTTAGTCCAGTAATAAATAATACTATATCTTGAAGTTTGTTTGATATTAATATATTTCCCTCAGGTTTATTTTGCTTAATGTTTTCCTAGTATTTTCTTTTCCATTCTTTTACTCACCGTCCTTTACTTGTATTTATGTTTTATTGTTTGCTTTGTTAATAGTTTAACATTGAAATTACTTTCAATTTGGTCTGACAATCTCATTAAGAAACTCATGTAACATGTTTGTATTTATTATTCTAGTAAATATGTATCTGTTTTTATTTCTACGACTTATTTTTGTATTTTTTTTTTTTTTTTTGGTGCCAGGGATCGAACTCAGGACCTTGTACTTGCGAAGCAAGCACTGTAACCACTGAGCTAAACCCCCAGCCCCGATTTTTGTATTTTTTAACTCTCCTACTTCATGACTTTTTTTTTTTTCTATTTTCTTCTCTGGCTTTATGTTAATAGGCAAATACAACAGGATGTAAATTTTAAAATGATTTTGTGTTTCTTTCTAATCAAGGATATAAGATTGTATCAATTCTGAACAAATTTCTTCATACTTTAGATAGTATTGGTCATTTTTAGTTTCACAATTTTCACTTCCAAGATTAGTAAATATTATTAGTATTCTTTTGTACATCAGTATCACCTTAGATATATTATTGACCACTTACCACAGTTGCAATCCTTCCTAGGAGTATATTTTTTATTCCTTTTGGCAGACATCTTTAGAAATTGTATTGCTGAGAG
>PVJO010026474.1:0-21079 GCA_004026905.1 Hystrix cristata
CAGCAGAATACACATTCTTCTCAGCCGCACACGGGTCGTTTTCCAAAATAGACCACATACTAGCCCATAAAGGATACTTAAGTAAATGTAAGGGAATTGAAATCATCCCATGCATATTATCGGACCATAGTGCATTGAAACTAGAATTCAATGGCAACAAAAACCAAAAAACCACAGAAACACATGGAAACTAAGTAATATCCTTCTGAATAACAGCTGGGTCACAGAAGAAATTAAAGAAGAAATTAAGTATTCATTTACTTTTTAGCCACTTTGTCTTTCACTAGGTGGAATCTAAGAGTGATCAGCATTCTAGAATTACAGTTATTGAACTATCCCTTGTAGTTCCACATGATGCACAGAGACCCACAGAGAAGGACTGTGCCACTCTGTGCAGCCAACTGAGTGCTGTAGTGTACTAGTCAAACAGATCCTTTTGTATTACACTTTTATTTGTGCACAGTCATGCCTTGCTCCAGCCTGAGTATCTTCTGTTAGTGTTTCCTGTTTAAGCTCTTTCCCACCCTTACCATACTTCCTAGTGTTTGCTATATGCTTTTCTATTTTTTCATGTTTCAAAATAAACCTGTGTCACTATCTGAGTATTTAGGGTATCTAACTTATTATTGTCATACTATTTGGTAAAGAAAATTTTGTCAGAAAGACATCTTACAGCCTATTGACTTTGTAATGTAAATTGAAGTGATTGTTGGGTTAGTCCTACCTTTTCTGCTTTACGTGATTCTTTGTGTCCTTCATTTCTTTTGCTTGTATACATTCTTAGGTACTCTCTCCAGGTTTAAAGGGAGGAAGGGAGTGAGGGAGGGAAGAAAGGGAGAGCTAGAGCAAGAGACACCAAGAGTCCTTAGAGGACTGAGAAGGATTTTATTTAGTGTCTTCTTGGGTGATAGCCCCACCCTCTGTTCCTTCCTCCTACAAATCTTCTCACGAATCTTGGGGTGCACTCTTGATAGGCAACTTGGGAATGGCCACACTAAATGATAATTTTGTGATAGATTTAATTTTGCCAAGAGTAGTAGAAAAGTGTAGAATTAAAACACTGTATTAGAATTTTCCTGAATGAAAAACGAAGCATAGACAAACAAGTCTCTGGTGTATGATTCCACTTAAGAGGAAATTCTGTAGGCTAGAAGTTGGGTGGGGCTGCCAGGTACTCAGGGATACTCTGAGAGGTAATGAAATATTTGATATCTGATTTTGGTCATAGACATTTATATAAAAACATAAAATTTTGCACTTTAAGTTTGTGCAGTTTATTACATGTGAATTATATATTATTAAAGTTCCAGTACACTATTATCTATAACTTTGAGTAACCTCTTTGCTGTAACCATAGGAAGTCACATTTTATTTTATTCAATATTGTAAGGATGTCATCTTCATTTTTGTTAATGGTACACACACATATATGTAAATACATATTTCAGAATAATTGTACATTTTGTATAATGTTGCTTTTAAATTTTTATGGCTAGTGTACTTTGATAAGGAATATAATTAAGCATTTGAGTGAATAAAGCTTAACTGGATTTCCAATTTAGTAATCAATTCAAATTTTTACTGTCATAAAATTAGACCCATTATATATAGATTTTTTTCATAGAAAAGAAAGCGCTGAATTTATTGTGGACACAGGCAATGCAGTTTTGTTTGGCATTTCATAGCTTCTGGTGACCATAATTGTCACTCCTATTTTAATTCCTGTGTTTCTATTGTGATGGGCATGGTAATATTTTGTGTCATATTGCCATTTTTGTCATGCCATCATGACACTCTGAGTATCTTTGCATCTGTTAGAGCACGTCCTGAAGAACCAAGGACAGCACTTCAGGGTAACTTCTGCCATTTACTGCCTTCCCAGACACTTAATGTGGTCAGAGAATTAAAGTCTCAGGGAGTTGAGTGATAATAGCTGCACTGCAGGACCTGCAGTGCAGATGCTCTTTCTTGTTTCTTGTTGCTGTGTGGAGGGCACAGTAGACATTGGGGAAATATGTTTCTGGCATTTGTGACCAAGCAAATTTATTAACCACGAGGCCCAAGTAATTTTCAGTAAATCATGACTTGCTGATTTATTTCAAAAGATCCATATAGCAGTAAACAATACCATTTACATTTAATTAGTTTTATTGAACGAAAGGCAGTTTTATTTGTAATGAACCACATGTTATGATTAAGGATGTATTTTAATGACCTTTAAGTAATGCGAACAAATGTTGCCCTTGACCTAATAGCAGAGGCTTTCTTACATTATTGAAAACTTCAGAATGATTTTTAAATTATCGTGAAAAGCTTCAAATGACATTCTCATTATTGTGCCATTATTCAGTCACTTGATGTCTAATATACTAGATAAAATGCACTCTTCTGAATGTTCATGTGCATGTAGAAATGAAGATTATTGCTAGCTTGTTCTTTATTTTCCTGTATCAAAAGGTAGTCTGTGGTATGAAAGTTTTGTAGTCTGAAAATCGCCCTGACAGTATAATATTTAAATGAATGATGCTTGCCTTACCTATAGTCTTTCAGCTGCTTATTAAATACTCTGTTAGTATGTTCACAAGTCTCAAGTTATTATACAATGTATTTCTCTTTCTGTAAACTTTCTTGACTTAATTAACTTGAACATAAATTTTTATAGGTTTCCGTGTAAGTCTGTGCTGCAGTAACAACCCTACTGTGATGAGCTAGTGTGTTCAGCTGCACTATTCCCTTAGTCCATCCTGTGTTCCTTAGGATTTGAGGACTAGTCTCCTTGTCTCCTGCAGTCCTGGAAGTTTGGGAATTAACTTTCACAGTTGAATGTGCTTGCACAAGTTAGGAAGATAGGAGAGAAGGAGCTGTCCTGCCATGCTATTTTCTCTGGCACGTGTTCTTGCAGGGATTTGTTGCTGCTCTTTAGCTTCAGGGCTCACATGGGAATTGCTCTATCTCCACACCATGGAGTCACTGCTGTGTTGTAATGTCCTCAACTTTATCCTTGCTACAGCATCCTCTGTAACACTCAGCGTACTTTTGGATGTTCAGTTATAAGTTTTGTCCTTCCTCTGATTTTGGAGCATCTTGTTCTGTATGTGAGGTGTCTTTGGCTGTAAGATTTAGAATGCTTCTGATTTCTGAACTGAAAGTTGTCCAGTATACCTGTATTCAAGAGATTTATTTTTTTCCTTCTCCTTCAGTTGACAATCCAGTGATGGTAGTCATAGACTAGTGGGACAGCTTTGTCGTCTTTGGCATGTAATTTCCCATGAGGTGTCCCAGTAGCTGTCCTACTCCGTGCTGGCCAGTGGCAGAGAGATAGGAAAGGCATAGCGAGTTCTCAAACCCCAACTATGTCATCATACTCACTGCTCATCATGCTCTGTTGGCCACAAGTCAGTCAAATGGTCATAACTGTTGCAGATAATGGTGAGGAATGTATCAGGAAGCCACCTGCCATGCTGAGGCTTGAAAGTTCTAAGTCTAAGGTGAAAGATAGTCTCTGCCACACCATTTTCTTATTTTGTTTTCTGTTGAGTGGTTCAATATCCTTTCATGTTGCTTACTGAATGGCTACCCTAAAACTATTCAGTCAGTTCTCTTAGAGAATTTTAGTGCCATGAGATGAGGATGTTCTTTTTAGCATTACTGTTTTTGTTCTTGTTCTTGGACTAAGTCTAAGCAATTTGAAGTTTATGTGTTCCAACTCACTAGATTAAAGCAGAAAATAAATATAGCTAAAAAGGAAAATAGTCATGATGTCTTCTAGAAATAAAAGAAGCCATACTAATTTTAGCTAACATGTATTCTCTTTAAATGACTGAGTATGACATATAACCTGCCAATTTTACTTACACAAGAGATCTGACAATATAGAGAAGCAGGCCACCAGCCATGCTGCTTCCCTGTTTTGAACTGGTCATTGGAATGCACATGTTGAATCAACAGGAAAGGGAGAGACTAATCCAAATCAAAAAGTGGGATCCAGAGGAATTAGCTGTCTGAGGAACAGAAGAGAGTAATTTTACATATCTAGTATATATGAAGAAATTTGAGAGGATTTTAAGAATCTAAATAAAGCAGAAGCTGTGCAGAAACATTCAGCAAAACCTAAGACTTCTTAGAAACATATATGATTGCTGAATTTAAATAAGTGAGAGTGGAAAATGAATTGTTTTGCATCTCTCAGAATGTAGGCCAGAAATGGCAGATACAAATACATGATTGTAAATTTTGTCTTGGTCTTCAGTACCCCTGTAATCCTCGTTATCTGACATATTAATTGACTTATTGGTGGCAGTGCTTTCAAACTTTTTTGACATCCATTAATTTGTGCCTTACATGGAAAAAGAATTGGATCAAATGGAAATTCCTTCAGTTTCTCACCACTACACTACCTTTTGCTTCTGTTTGTAACTGTTTTACCCTTTTGCCTAATATTGTAGTGAAGGATTATTCATCAGTAATTCCCTGTCTTTTCCTTTCCTAATCTCACTATTGGTTCTTTCCCCTTATTCTTTAATGGCCTGAGCCTGCTGTAGTTTCACAAGTCTTCCTTCACCTCTTTTGTCCATTTTAGCTTAATTGAATGATTTTAGTATTCTCTTTTCATTTCTCTATTGGAAGTATCTGTATTTTAAAGAAATTAAGTGAAAAAATTGGATTTAAAAACTATTTACCCATTTGTTGTTTTTGTTCCTCATCTTTCTTCTTGAAGATCTGAGTTTCTACTTGAAGTTATTTCCTCTGAGCCTGAGGAACTTTGAGCATTTGTGTAGGTAATATATGTCAGCTGGGATTAGTTCTCATTTTATTTATCTGAAAATGTCTTTATTTTACCTATATTCTTCAAGGCTATTTTTGTGGGATATTGAATTTTGTGTTGACTCTTAGTACTTTAATTATTTTGATCCACTGTCCTCTGCCTTGGCTGTTGGTAGTGAGAAATAAGTGGTATTTTGATCATTGCTCTGTTGTATATAATGTGTCATTTTTCTTTAGGTGTTTTTATGCCCTGTTTCCTTTTTATCTTTGCATTTTTAGCAATTTGACTTTGATATCTTTAAATTATCTTTCTAGGGGTTTTCAGGGTTTTCTGAATCTGTATATATTTGGATGTCAACAAATGAGGCATATTTTCAGCCATTATTTCTTCAGATAGTTTTCTTTCCCATTCTCTCCATTTTCTGATAGCTAGTTACAAGCATATTAGACTTTTCAATATTCCTGAATGGCTGTGCTGCTATAATCTTTTTTTTTGGTCTTCAGGTTCATGGACTCTATTCTGTTATCAAATCAAGAGTTTCCATTTGGTTCTTTTTCGTAGCTCTTTTTTTCTGCTGTGATTTCTATTTGTTTATGTTTTAGGATCATGTTTTCCTTTAAGTCTTTGAGATCTTATAAAGCTGCTCTATTCTCAGAACCTGCTCTTTCATGTCAAGGAGTCTAGTTTTCTTAGATATGCTTTTAACTTTACACACATACATGTACTCTGAAAGGAAATCAAATTTGTAAAAATAACAAGGTCTCTGTATTGGAGATCATCAAGTCCACTTCCATCTTTGATGATTTTGGGACTCTTGGGACTCAGGCTAAGTGCCATCCTGCTTAAGGCTGTGATTTCTTATAGGAAAAGGACACAACACAATCAACCATGGGAAAATGTGCATGGGGAGAAGTCCAGAGGAAAGTAGGCACACATTTCCAAGGGTCGTCCCCCAGAGCAGTCACTCGGGAATACTTAATTCACACTTAATTTACTTAAAGTGACAAATTTGTGAAATGTTATATGTCATGCAGCTCCACAGAGAATTACTCCCTAGAGGTCTGGTCACATAGCCACTCTCTACCTGGCACGTAGCAAGATTCCAGAATCCCAGAAGGAAAGCAGATGTCCAGGATAAACTAAAGTGCTTGTGTAAACAATGTTGGTGCAGTAGTCCTTTCTTATCTAAGAATAGTGAGAATCTTCCCAAAACCCTTTTTTCCAGAGCCCAGCCTTGGGTTCAGGCCCTTCTGAAGATCAGGACTCTCAGGAAGGCTTTGTGGATTCTCTCCTGCACAGCCGTTGCACAGCCTGAGGCTAGTACATTAGTACAGCATGTTATAATCAGAACCCCATAACTGCAGTATTGGTCTCAGGTGTACTCTTTAGCCTGTTGAAACAACGCCCATTCAACAGAGAGTTCCTCTCATAAACCCTGTACTCTTGCATGCTTGTAGACTCCGCAGCCTGTTTGAGCTTCTATGGCCTGTCAAGAGTCTCCCCTTGGAAAGAAGGAAAACATCCAAAATGACCTTGAGAATAAAGATTGTTTGATCCCTTACTTCCAATCCACTGCCTCTGCACTCTGTGGTGTTGAGGTTTTGTTGTTACAAAATTTTGGTGTTCAATTTGGCAGACCTTTTATGTCTCCTACTTTTCTCTAGTCTTCTTACCTGAGATTGTATGCAAAAAAGACAAAGCCGTTTTGTTTTTTAATAGGAAATATTTTTATACAACTTAGACACATCATATTTAAGAATCAGTCAAGGGAAATTCTAAATTTTCAAACATATTCAAAATGGCTCTTTCTAATCCCTAATGTTTTTGTCGTAGTCATTTATCTTGGGAATGGCGTAGGAAGAGGTCATTCACGTTATGGTCTGCAGCACTCAGCACTTTAATTGCATAAGATGCATGTACTCTCCTAAGATCTGGGAAACAGAGTCAGATTCCTGCTCTGCTGCTGTAAGCTGCAGCTATTTGAACACCAAGCACAACAAATTAACAGCAGCGAGATACTCCTGCAGATGGGGTGTGGGCAGCAAGCATACCTTTTTTCCAGGGTGTGGAGAGCTCACCATCCTTGCTCTGTGCCTCCCTAACTTCTGGCTGTGGCTGGTAGCCTTCACATCAGGAACATAGCACAACCAGAATTTAAGATCAGGTGAATGTCCCCTCAGAGAATAATCCCCAGCATCAGGGCTGATTTTGTGTTTTTGACCCTACCGAGGGGCCTGAAGTCTGCCCTACCCAGGTCTGAGGGTTGTCTGTGAGTGTTCTTAGTGGCACCTTATGGACAGGGTCTTGTATAGAATCCGGCTCAGAATTTATAGCACTGAGAGCCTAGGATTCTACTGGATACTTTGATACTCTTGGAATTTCAGGCTCCAACCTTAAAATGGGAATTGTGTGCACAGACCCAGGCAGCACATGTTCTTCCTGCCTCTCCCATGTGCTTTTGATACACACTGATCCTTACACAAAGTAGAAATTGCCTTACTTCTGTTGGGTTTAAATACTGCCTCTTTAGTTATCTTCCATCCTAATTCATGGTGCTGGCACATAAAATCTAAGACATTCAGTGATCACTTCTGGTACTTAACACCTGAAAAATTTTAGTTAGCAGCGGAAAAGTTTCTGAATAATTTTATTTATGTGTAGCATTGAAATTAATTTAATGTTTCTGTATTCCAGGACCTTTTTTCTATTAGTGCTTATGTTTATGCTCAGAAGCCACAATTGGATATTCATAGTTTTGAAGGAACATTTACCAGGGTAAGTTACATCTTCTGTTCACTGCAAATATACTCATTGCATATAAGTTGAAGTTAGTAGACCTTTGTTTTGAGATAGTAATGTAATCAAGAATAAATTCACATAGAAGCTCTGAACTAGAAAGAGAAGCTGGAGAATGTGCCAAATTCTTAAATGTACCCTCTCATATATTATCTCTGTAGATGTGCCCAATACAGCCTTTCTCATTTTTTAGTATATTTACTGTTGGTAAGTGTGTCTCCCCTAAAATATGAGTCAGTAAAATCATACAACTTAACTATTTTGGTTTTGACTTTGGATAATAATTGATCCACTATAATATCCACATCATTTCTATCTTTTTATTATCTAAATACACACACACACACACACACACACACACACACGTGTATGTACCTGGTTTTGTTTTGTTTTTTTTCCCAGTACTGGAGATCAAATCCAGGACTTTCACATTGTTAGATCCCCAACCTTTATTTTTCACTTTGGTACAGGGTCTCACTAAGTTCCCTAGGCTGGGCTTAAATTTGCAAGCCTTCTGCCTCAGCCTTCCAGAGTCCTGGGATTAAAGGCATGTGCCACAATGCTCAGTTTGTATATGCATGTTTGTTTATGTACATATATTTATTTTATTCCTCTTATTTTTCATTATTATAGATTTTAAGTAAAGCTCAAAGCTCAAAGCCTCTGTTCCCCTCACTGCCAGGATTAGAGGAACTTAGTATTTCTTATTGTAACAATTTATAATTGATACTGTAAATCAGTGGTGGTGAACCTATGGCACACATGCCACAGCAGGCTGTTTGTATCATTGAAAGCTTTAAAAGGTTCATCATCACTGCCATAAATACTTTATAATAAGAGTTTGGAAATATAGGACTATAGTTTGTTTTTAAATGCTGCAGATGTTTCTAAAAGATTTCTCTTGGTATAGTCACTTCTGTTTCACTTTTAATCACACAGAAGGTTTGGCGAGTAATTGTCATTGTTTGAATTTACAGAATTTACATTATGTGGCAGTTAATATGCAAATTAATGGGACGCAAAGTGAGGATAGCTGTGAGGTCATGGAGTCCTTAGAGAGATAGACATCACTTTGTAGCTGCTTGTTGCCATGTGTGCCATAGACCAGCCCGCACAAGATGTACATGGGAACACAGGGGAAGAAGGATGTCCTGGTGGTAAGGATCGTGGAATGAGTTCTGAAATACTCTAAAATCTTTGTGTTCTTACAAAAAATTATTATACGAAAAGTACATTCTTAAAAGACAAGTCTGCATAAGAGAAAAAATGTTTCCAAATAGGCAGTCATAGTGCAATAAATTAAAAGCAGTATTAATCACTGTTAAAAAGTTGGAATTTTTTTTCTTTAATTCCTCTTTGCTTTTCTTTCCTCTATAGTTTTTATTGCTTATATCTTATTAAAGTTGGACATATTTGCTAGGCAATACAGGAACACATCAAAATCGGAGCATGAAAGCAGCCTGTTCAGAACCATGGAGGGGAGTGTGTGAATGAGCGTACTGCAGTTTAGGGAGGTATGAGAGTGGAAGAGTAGTTAACTCCACTAGGAGAAGCCATCCAAAAATCTTCAGTTGAGAAGAGAAATGCTTATATTCATGATTTTAAAAGGTTCTTTTGCATGTCTTGGTTCCTTAGCATAGTGATGTTCACCTAAATTTGTTTATGTCCTCATTGCCTTTCAACACCAGACAAGCTAATGATGAGAGTAGATAAGGTCATCTGTAGCTCATCTGTACCACATAAACATGGGACAGAAAATACTGCACACTCCAGTTTCCCAGAGCCAGGGGGCGTGTGGTATCCAAAATAGTGCAGTGAGCTCCAGAGCCAGGATAGTGCCAGTGAAAGTATGTTGCCCCCAAGACACTGATGTAATTGAAGCTTTGCTTTCAGAAGAGAAAGGACTTCTAAAGGACATCGCGAGTCTTGTGTGCAGATTTGGTGAATGCAAGTACATGATGGAAAAGAGACCTTTGGAAAAAGCACAAGTCAGAATTAACTATTTTGGGAACATATGGGGCAAAAGGGGCCCCCATAAAGAATTGGTGCATCTAGGAAGTGTGGTGAGGAAGAAAAAGATGAAATTGACCTTTCTGAAACAAGGCAGTTAGGTTCAGAAGAGCCACCTTACCCCCACCGTCAGAGGGCAGCACTGTAATTCATTGAAGATGTGGAGCTGCACTACGTGGTAGAAAATATTCTTGACCTGAGAACAGATTCCAGCTCTGGTCCTAGAACAGAATCCACTAGAAGAGGGCCACATGCTAATTAAAGTACTAAAAAAAAAAAAAAAAAAAGTAGGGATCCAAACTTTTCAGTTAGTAAAAATCTTCCTAAAACAAGCAAAGTAGTAACTTCATGGCAGAGTTGAATGCTAGAACAGTGCAACAGACCTCATTTAAATAACCAAACAATTTTTTTTGTTTTTTTGTTTTGTTTTGTTTTGTTTTGTTTTTCTGGTGTTGGGGATCAAACTCAGGGCCTTGTGCTTGCAAGGCAGGCACTCTAACCACTGAGCTAAATCCCCAGCCCTAACCAAACAATTTTAGATAGGAATGAACACCGTAAATCTAATATCTCAAAAACAGAAAATATTAATGAGAACTAAGTGCTAAGGAAATTACGGAAGAACATGAAATCTGAGAAATGAAGATTGTGTGATAGTATGCCTGGGGCAGGGCATGGGGGTTGGGGGCAGAATGGAAGCTTGCAATGGAAAGCAAATAAGATAAAAGATGAGAAAAGGATTAGAAATTGATGGATTTCAAAGACCAGCAAAAAAGATCATTAGAGTCTTGAAACACTTTTGAAATATTACACCTTCAGTAAATGTCTCCAAATATAAGAATACGTAAATCTATGTAACTTACAGCGTTCTTATGTATCTGAGAAAACACCAAGATATGTAGCTACTGTGTATTTTAAATGTAAGGGGGGAAAAAAATCCTTTGGTTTTCCAGCTAGCTAGGCCACCTCACTCCTACTTGGAGGAAATAAGGTTGACTCCAGACTGAGCCTACAGAGCAAGGTGAGAACAGAGCAGAATTTTCAAGAGCCCCAGGGAGGACATTGCCAGCCAAAGATTCTCCTCCATTAAGTTTTTCTTTCCAATTTAGTTTTCAGAAAAAACTATGAAGAGCCAGATTTAAACATGCAGAATTCAGGGGATATCTTACATATGAACCTTTTAGTTTTACCCAGTCTATAGATAAAATAGAGACTTTGGGGAAGGTTTTATAGTACACTGAGGGTATTAATGTATCCAAAGGTAAAACAAAGATAGGAATAGGAGTGAGAGAATTCTAGGTGCTCCTCAAAGCAATAACCAACTAAAAAGTAGGAACAGGAAGAGAGGAGGAAGTAGAGGAAGCCCATAAGTTAGTAAAGGGCAGAGTAAGAGATATCCTTTATAGCTTATGGGCTCAACAGAAGGATAGGTAACAGAAGGATAAGTAACGATGGAAGGACTGCGTTGGAATACCATGCTTGTTATAGGGTAGTTCCTTTAGAATAGGCTTACAGATCAAAAGTACTCCAGGTCCTTCTTGTCTCAAACAAAGAATTGGATGAGACAAGTATTAACGATGCCAGAAAGTTTTTTTTGAAAAATGCAGGGTAATGGGTATGAGAAAAACCAGCTCTGCAGAGGGAACTTGGGCCAAACGAAGGAAAAAGAGGGCAAAAAGTAAAAATAAAAGTTCCACATCTGAGAAATGCAGCATGGGCTACCATGCAGACTCACACATGATAGTGGCCACTCTTGTTGTATGTCATCTGTGTCTTCATGTGAGCTCATGAGAAGGCCTACATATGGGGTCCTTGTGTTCCCTTGGGATCTTGTAATTGACAGATCCTGCCCGTATTCCCAGCCAGCTTTAGCACACTGTATCTCCTATAACAGTGCCATTGGTCAAAAGGTAATGACTAAAATGTACCAACCACACTAAAAATTAGCAAAATGATTTTTTTGAACATTAAGCAACAGTTGATCAATTCATGTAGTCTCTTTCTACCTAATTCAAAAGAAAGTCAAAATTAAATGATTAGACAAAGATGCTAAGTACAGATGAAGAGAAGCAGGACTTGCAAAATGGAATCCAGATAGAATTAGAATGAAGCAAATGCAGGTACTATAAAAAATGGTAGAGCCCAGAATAGACTTTGAAATCTATTTTGAGTTCTAAATTGATCAGGTAGACAGGTAGGGAAAGGTATAGAAGTAAGGTCTAAATTGTTTGTTCATTTTTGAGAAAGTGTCTTGCTGTGTAGTTCAGGCTGGCCTTCATAATCCTCCTGCCTCAGCCTCCCAAGTGCTGGGATTACAGGTGTGTGCTACCATGCTGGGCAGAAGTTAGGTCTAAGTAACCTAATCATTAAATCATTCCATTGTTAATTTTTTTGACTTTGTTCCCCAGTAATTTATTTTTCACCATATATGTAGACTGTTATAGAAACTTGATTCTGCATTTTTTTCCAAAGAAAACCTTAGCTTAATGTAAAAGTAATGCACACTACAGTCTCTTATCAGATGCAATAAAACTTTAAGTAGTAACAAAAACCAGTGAATTAAATGGTCCTTCATCCTCCAAGTATTTCCTGGAATTCCCATCTACCCCTAAATAAATGACATATGTGAAAATCTTCATCACAGAGTGTGTGTTTGAGAAAATTCAGCCTAAGACAGTTGGTTTTAAAAGTGTTTCATGGAAACGCTCTCAGATGAGTGTTTGGCCTGGGATCACTTTCTGCTCTGGAACCAGCTGGTGGGTGGAGTGGCATCTGCAGGCTGAGCTTTGTAGTGCCCATGCCTATCACAGTGGGACTTGAATAGGATCCTAGTGGAAGAAGGTTCACTGCCTGAGCTACGGCTCTAGTTCTGGAAAGACTGGAGTATTTTAATGAGGTTGTGAAGGTGGTAGACCACTGCTATTGGCAGCAGAAATAGGAAAAAGCAAAACAAAACTCACCCTTCCTTATTGACTCAAAAAGGTATATATGCAACTGGAAGGGGTTCAGAATTAGGGGCAAGTTTTCTACACTTAGGGCAGGTTCATGGTAAGGAAGCATTGGTGTTTTGAGACCTGGAATGCTGTTATCTCAGTAGATGTACTTGAGCACTTCATCTTTCACTTTATCTTGTTTCCTTTGGGCCTTCAGAAGTTATGTTTTCCAAGTTGGAGTCAGATCTCAACTGGGCTTGTGCTGTGGAAAGAAAGGGATTTCTTATGAAAAGAACTAAAGACAGAATGTCCCTGCAAGATCTGGAAAGATGTGACTGAGGATGTTTTTGCAGCTCCTAGAGAGTTGAAGATGAGGACAGGGAGGAGTTTATCCATAGGGGAACATTTTCCCATGGCTTGAAATTTACCATATGTCTTAGTTACTTTTCTCATTGCTGAGACAAAACACCTGACACCCAGAGTTAAGGGAGGAAAGGTTTACTTAGCTCACTAGTTTGTAGAGGTTTCAGTCCATAATCGGCTGGGTCCAAGGTAAGGTGGCATGGTAGACAGGCAGAAGGCAGCAAGGCAAGCAAGGGATACACAAGGCTCTTTCTGTCCTTTATATTTTATCCAGAGTGGATAGCACTCCTACACTTAATCCTAGTATCACATCCTTGATCCCAGCAGAACTACACTACACTCCTACACTTAATCCTAGTATCACATCCTTGATCCCAGCAGAACTATGCCAAACCAATTAGTGCACTAATTTAGTAATCACACACTCTGGGTCCAGCCACCTCTGAAAATATCCCACCATGTGAGGCTTTGGGAGGACATCCAGACACAAACCGTAACACCATCCTTATATAAACAGCTGGACTTTGGAAGCAGTGATGATGTACTAGTCAGTTCAGGCAGCTATAACACAATACCATAAACTAGGTAACTTATAAATAGAAAATTTATTTCTCACAATTGTTGATGCTGGAGTATCCATGATCAAAGTAGATTTGGTATCTGGTGAGGACCCTATTTCTGACTCAAGGCTGGCAATTTCAGTGCTGTGTTCTCATATGGTGGAAGTACAAGAGAGTTCTCTGGAGTTTCTTTTGTAAGGGCTGTAATCCTGTTCTTTAGGGGTCTGCTTCCGTGATTTAATTTGCTATCGCTTTGGTGATTCAGTTTCCATATATGAATTTTAGAGAGACACAAACATGCAGAACATAGCACATAGTATACAGTAAATGAGCTAAAATTGCTATTACTGTTATGATTGAATATTGAGGAATAGGTAAAAATGCTCAGAGAAGTTTGCATTTAGAAAGAATTTGTTATGTAAAACCAGGAGTTTTCATCATGTTCTCCAGAAGGACTTGAAAGATAGTGTCTTTCATAAAGTGATAAGAATAGTGTAGCACATGGGGCACCAGCACTGTCTCCTGACAGTGTAGGATTAATTGTAGGAAGCCGGCTGTGAAACAGGGCTCCCCAGTGTCAACAGCCTGATAGTACTCTGTTATCACGTCACTGTTATGGGCAATATGGCCATAATTTAAAAGATAGGAAAGATTGGACTAGCATTTGATAGTTCCTGGCTTGTGGTGACAGCTGATTGGCCTCATTGAACCCATAGGGCTTACAACTTTAGCACAGTACATTGTGCAGGGTGGCTGTCCGTCCAAGTAGTTCCTGGATAGATAGCTTGTTCACATTGATAGTGGGACTTGAATACCACTATATGTTAGGGTGGGGACTTCAGAGGCCAGGTAATAAATGACGTGTTTTTAAAAATATGTGTGAAGTGATATATTGATTCAGAGTAAAGTGATAAATTAAGGATGCATATTGTCATTCTCATAGCAACCACTAAAAAAGAAATGGATAAAGATAATAAGCCCATGAAACCAGATGCTCAAATGAAGTCAATTAGTTACCCCCAGGCCCCCCAAAAAAAGATTGGTAAAAGAAACTAACGATCAGGTACCACAAATAAGAAAACAAGATGGTTGACTCAATAATTACACATAAATGGATTAAAAGGCAGAGATATTCAGATTGAATAAGAATATAGTATAGTTGGCTCTCTGTATCTAAGAGATACAGGGTTCCACATCCTTGTGTTCAACCAACCAAGAATCAAAAATATTTGGAAAAAAATTGGCCTCTATACTGTTAGGGTTTGTGTCTGGATGCCCCGTAAAGCCTCATTGTGGTCATAGGTGGGGCTTCTTCAAAAGTGGCTGAATCTTGAGTATGTGATGTTGGGATTAAGGACATGTGATTACTAAATCAGTCCACTGATCGGTTTGACACCACCCTAATCCTGGTAGCTGGATAAGATATGAAGGACAGAAAGAAGCTTGTCTATCTCTTGCTTACCTTGCTGCCTTCTGGCTGCCTGCCATGCCACCTTGCCTTAGATCCAGCTGATTATGGACTGAAACTTCTGCAAACTGTGAGCTAAATAAACCTTTCCTCCTTCAACTCTGGGTGTCTGGTATTTTGTCTCAGCAATGAAAAAAAAAGATACTAGGCAGGTACAGACTTCATTTTCTTGTCTTTATTTCTCATACAATATAGCATAACAGCTATTTCCATAGCATTTACATTACATTAGGTATTGTCAGTGATCTAGAAATGATTTGAAGTATATAGGAGGACATGCATAGATTACTTTCAAATACTCTGCTATTTTTGCATGAGACTTCTGTGGATTTTTCTATCTGTAGAAGGTTCTGCAACCAGTCCCCTATGGATAGTGAGCTATAACTGTAGGTAAAGTAGATCTAAAGCAACAGATAGTATTCTTATAATTTATAGATTATATGAGTGTACTTTACTAAAAAGGTAGAATATTCTAACAATTCTAATAGTGTTTTATCACATTGACAGATTTTTTTTGAATACAGATATTATTAAAATACAATAATTATGCACATTTTTCAAAGTCTCATGGAACATCACCAAGTGTTCTGGAAAAACTCAATCCTGGTGCTCAATGAGGACAGTATGTAAAACACCATAATGCCAAAGAAAGAGACAGATTCAGGATTGCACAGAGTATAATTTATTGGGGGACTTAGGTATAGAAGCGTATGTCTTGGGTAACAGCAAGACAAGTAGATTCCTGCAGGTGGGTCAGAGGGATGAGAATTATATGATGATCAGGACAAAAGTGGCTTCATTTAAGCAGAATTGTATGCACTTGGTTTATCTCAAGCAAATATCAAGGACATCAGGCACATTCCTAGCTCTTAGGGCACCAGAGACCAGTTGTAGAGCTCCATATATCACTCTAATAGTTTTAAGTCCGTTTATAGTATGCTGGGAAACTATTCAGGGAACACCAACTAGGGTTACCCAGGACCAGACATGGCAATTACAACTCGGGTGATTGTGGTAGGTCGGTGGTTTAAATGCCCAATTAAAAGTCAATGGTTGTCAGACCATATAAAAAGCAGGACTCAAATGTATAGCGCCTACATGATAATATATTAAAATCACTCACAGGTTAAAAGTAAAAAGATTAAAAAAAGAATACCACAGGCTATCAGGAAAATGGAGTGCTTATAGTAATAACACACAAAGTTGATTTCCAAGTATAATGAGAAAAGGATTAGTTTATTGTAAGGGCATATAACCATAACCATTTATGCACCTAATAACAGAACTACCAACTACATGGACCAAAAAACTGTTAGAACTACAAGGAGAAATGGACAGATCGAGAGTGATGCAGTAAGTCCTTGACTTACAAACATTCAAGTTGTGAACTTTCACAGGTACAAACAGACCTCGCATTATGAATATTCATAGATGCAAACAAATCACAGAAGTAGCTCACGTGTCTGACATTGTCACAGTTGTGCTGCTGTGTGCTTACTGTACAGGGCAGTAGAGTACAGCACACACACAGTGCTCAATCAAAGCCCAGCATGCCTGGAAGCAAGAGGAAAAGCAGTAGTGATATCATCAGAATTGCTAGGAAGCACAAAGCAATATACATTGATGTACGTTGTATATGTATATCAAAGGTATGTCAGATTTACAAACAATTCGACTTACAAACATTCCTCCAGAATGGAACTTGTTTGTAAGTAGGGGACTTAGTGTAGTAGGAAATTTCAATGTCTACTTCTCAATAATTGCTTGAACAAGTAGAAAATCAGTAAAGGCATAATAGACTCAGATATTATCTGTTGATGTTACTTGAATTGATGGTTACAGAATATGCCACCTGTCCTGAGTTCAATCCCCAGCACCAAAAAAACCCCCCCCAAAAAAACAAACAACAACAACCAAAAAATGAAGTCTACTTACATGCACACAGAAAAATTACCAAGCTCGATCATACAAATCTTAGTATGTTTTAAAAATACTGAACTCATGGCAGAGCCTGCCCAGAGCCTCCCCAACCGGACTGCCAGCTGCAGGGGCCTGACTAGCTTTGGCAGGGCAGCCCAGGAAGAGCGCAGACAGCCTTCTAATCGGCAGAATATGGCAGGGTGAGGTGAGACAGCTTCACGGGCCTTGCACAGCCACGCCCCCATCCCCTGCCCCACACCCGAGGCACCGGTAGGGTCTGGATCCATCAACATATATGCATAAGTTCTGGGACTCCATACATGTAACACTGTCTGCTGCTGTTCCCCTAACCCCCCCCTTTTTTTTGCTTGTTTGTGTGTTTGCTTGTTTTCGCCTTCTTTCTTCTCCCATTGTCCCTCTTTTAGCTTTTTTCCTTGTTACTTTCTTTTCCCTTCCCCTCTCTGAAGCCACCATTACCAAGTAGAGCCAACCATGACCTTGTCATTGAAGATAACCCTGGAGGCCTAAAGGTCATAAGAGCCAAGAAATACATATACCCAGAAGAAACCGCAAAAACAGACATTCCCAAGGAGGACACTATTACCTATCTTTTTGTAACCTCATACAAAGAAACTATCAAACCAACTTGGAGAACAAGCTAAGAAGGGTAAAGTATATATGTATACAAAGAAAATAACCAGACATAGAAGCAAAACGCAACTCCAGACCCCCAGCCCACCCAGAATAAATACAGAGGACAATGACATCAAGGATGTCAGAAGACACCCAATCAAACTCTCAGAGATGATAGCAACAGAAGTTGAAAAACAGATAAGAGCATCAGTAGAGAACATCAGGCTAGAGGTACTAGACCAGGTCAGGAAAGAGATGACCAACATAATGAAAGATTTGCTTAGTGAGTTCAGGGTAGACACAGATAAAAAAACAGAGGAACTAAGAGAAACAATCGAAAATTTGAATATACAACTTAGCAAAGAAATGGAGCCCATGAAACAGATCCAAACAGATATCCAAGAAATAAAAAACTCCCTGGAAAGTATATGCAGCCGACTGAATGAGAGCAAAGATAAAACCTCAGAACTAGAAGACAGGTCAGCAATTAGTGAGAATGAAAAGAAAGATCTCTTAAAAATAGCTAGAGAATATGAAAAATCACTACAACATCTGCAACATGATACAAAGAGGAACAATATAAGAGTGATAGGAGTGAATGAAAAGGCAGGAGACAATACGAAGGATCTAAAAAGATTATTTACAGAAGTAATGATGGAAAACTTCCCAAGCATGAGAAAAGACCTTGATATACAGATAAATGAGGCATATAGAACCCCAATTACTCATAACCAAAATAAATCCACACCAAGACATATAATAATCAAGATCCCAGATATTCAGCAAAAGCACAGAATAATGAAAATTATTAGAGAAAAAAGACAAATCACCTATAAAGGTAAACCCATCAGAATCACAGCAGATTTCTCTACACAAACCCTAAAATGAAGGAGATCCTGGAGCAAAGTATTTCAAGCCTTAAAAGAAAACAATCTCCAACCCAGATTGATGTACCCGGCCAAACTATCTATCTAATTCAACAATGAAATAAGATACTTCCCTGACAAAGAACAACTGAAGAAATTTATAACCTCCAAACCACCTCTACAAAATATCTGGAAGGAGATCCTGGAGAACGAAAGAGGACACTAATAAAATCCCACCAGGAAAGACAAGCAGTTGAACTGAGGTGAAACACAGAACCAACAACAGAAAAGATATATGACAATAAAGAGTCAACTCATAACAGCTGTAACCATCAATGTAAACAGGCTCAACTCACCTATCAAAAGAAACAGGCTAGCAGAATGGATCAAGAAAGAAGATCCAGCAATATGCTGCATACAAGAGACACATCTAACCCAAAAGGAGATACATAGATTGAAAATCAAAGGATGGAAAACAGTATTTCATGCAACAGGAACCCCAAAAAAAGCAGGAGTAGCTATCCTAATCTCAGACAAAGTAAACTTCAAATCAAGACTAATCAAGAGGGATAAAGATGGCCATAACATACTTCTCAAGGGAAAACTTCAAGAGGAAGAAATAACAATCATTAATATTTATGCACCAAATATTGGTGCACCTAAATACATAAAACTAATATGAAGGGACATGAAAGATCAAATAAACACTAACACAATTACAATGGGAGACCTCAACACCCCACTCTCACAAAGAGACAGATCAACTAGACAGAAAATTAACAAAGAAATATCAGAACTGAATCAACTCTGTGAACAAATGGACTTAGCAGATGTCTACAGAGTGTTTCACCCTACAACAGCAGAATACACATTCTTCTCAGCTGCACACGGGTTGTTTTCCAAAGTAGACCACATACTAGCCCATAAAGGATACGTAAATAAATGTAAGGGAATTGAAATTATCCCATGCATACTATCGGACCATAGTGCATTGAAACTAGAATTCAATGGCAACAAAAACCAAAAAAACATAAACATAAACACATGGAAACTAAGTAATATGCTTCTGAATAACAGCTGGGTCACAGAAGAAATTGAGCAATTTATACAGTTAAATGATAATGACAGTACAACATACCAGAACTTGTGGGATACAATGAAAGCAGTGCTACGGGGGAAGTTTATCTCATTGAGCTCCCACATTCAAGAAGACAGATTGAGTTCAAATGAACAACTTAATGTTGAAGGTCAAACAACTAGAAGAAGAACAAAATAAACCTAAAACTCATACAAGAGAGGAAATCATTAAGATCAGAGCTGAAATCAATGCAGTTGAGACCAAGAAAACAATACAAAGAATCAATGAATCAAAGAGTTGGTTCTTTGAAAGACTAAACAAAATAGACAAACCCCTAGCCAACCTGATCAAAAAAAGGAAAGAAGGGCTGGGGATTTAGCTCAGTGATTAGAGTGCTTGCCTTGCAAGCACAAGGCCCTGAGTTCGAATCCAGCACCAAAAAGAAAAAAAAAAAAAGGAAAGAAAAGACCCCAAATTCATGCAATAAAAAATGAAAGGGGGGAAGTCACAACTGACCCGTTAGAAATCCAAAGGATCATCAACACCTACTTAAGAACTTATACTCCAACAAGATGGAAAACATGGAAGAAATGGACAGATTCCTAGACACATACAAATTACCAAAACTAAACCAAGAAGAGATACAAACTCTTAATAAACCCATATCAGCCATTGAAATTGAAGAGGTAATTAAAAACCTAACAACAAAGAAAAGCCCAGGTCCTGAGGGCTTCACAGCTGAATTCTACAAAAAATTCAAAGACGATCTAATACCATTATTCCTCAAACTCTTTAATGAAATTGAAAAGGAAGCAGTACTTCCAAAATCATTCCTGGAAGCCAGCATTACCCTGACACTAAAACCAGAAAAGGACCTAACTGAAAAAAGAGACCTACAAGCCAATCTCCCTAATGAACATAGATGCGAAAATTCTCAACAAAATTCTGGCCAACAGAATACAACAAATTATCAAGAAGATTATACACCATGACCAAGTAGGATTCATCCCAGGGATGCAGGGATGGTTCAGCATACGCAAATCAATATATGTAACACACCACATCAACAAAGTCAAAGACAAAAATCACATGACCATCTCAATAGATGCAGAAAAAGCATTTGACAAAATCCAACACCCATTCATGATAAAAACACTACAGAAATTACGAATAGAAGGTGTATATCTGAATCTGATAAAAGCCATATATGACAAACCAACGGCCAACATTACACTAAATGGTCAGAAAGTAGAAGCTTTCACACTAAAATCTGGAACAAGACAAGGTTGCCCTGTCACCACTGTTATTCAACATAGTTCTAGAAACATTAGCCAGAGCAATTAGACAAGAGAAAGAAATAAAAGGAATAAAAGTAGGAAAGGAAAAAGTTAAACTATCATTATTTGCGGATCACATGATACTCTACATAGAAGACCCAAAAAACTCCACCAAAAACTGCTGGATTTAATAACTAAATTCAGTTGCGTTGCTGGATACAAAATCAACACCCAAAAGTCAATAACATTCCTATACACAAACAATACACCCACCGAAAAAGAAATAACAAAAGATACACCTTTCACAATTGCACACACAAAAATAAAATACTTAGGAATCTATCTAGCAAAGGAAGTAAAAGATCTTTACATCGAAAACTTCAGCACTCTTAAAAAAGGAAATTGAAAAGGAT
>PVJO010026475.1:0-21077 GCA_004026905.1 Hystrix cristata
ACCGGGCAGCGGACTCCCCCAAAGGGTCTGCAGTGTGTCCAGGGGGTGAAGAGCAGAAATGGGGTCTGTTTCGCCCTGGCAGTGGGGAAGGAGGGAAGGCAGGTGGGAGGCGCCCAGGGGGCCCGAGGGGTGGTGAGCAGGCCAAGGGTCAGGTGCAGGGGTCAGCTACAGGTGTCTCGACAGGCCCAGAGTCGGGAGAGCAGTGGGCGGGCCTCCCTAACCCCTGCCAGGGGCGCTGAGCTCGGGGCGGGGCTCACCGGGCAGCAGGTCAGGCTTCCCGCCGCGGTCCACCAGCAGGCTTAGCTGCAGCACCAGCTGCGGCGCGCTGCGCAGGAAGGTCTCCAGCAGGCGCAGCATGCTCACGTCCGCGCTCTCGAACAGCATCCGCCAGTAGAAGTGGCGCCGCAGCTGCTCCCCGCGCCAGCGGCTCTGCAGACCCAGGTACAGGGCGTGCAGGTACCTGCGGGAGGCACGCAGCGCTCAGCGTCCGGCGCTCTTCGGCCCGCCCCCTCCCACCCGCCCCGGCCGCCCTGCAGCGCAGCGGGAGACCCGAGGCCAGGTGCGCAGCTGTAAAATGGGCCCGAGGAACGGTTCGCCTGGGCCACGGATGGGGAGCGCCGCATTGGCTCGTTAGTTTAGGCACAGGAGGCCCTTGATGCTGCTATCACCGACCTTAAGGGGGCAGCTTTCTTTGAGGGGTTACTGACACCTCCAAGAGTGCTTACACCAGCCCTGTTATCATCTCCATTTTGCAGAAGAGGAAACTGGGACCCAGGAAGGCCTGTCATTCAAGCAAGGTCACCCAGCTAGGGAGCAGTGGAACCAGGATTCAAACCCAGGCAGCACTCTGACCATTAGAGCACACCACCTCTGCTCCAGAACTGTAAAGGGCTTTACCCATAGAATTATTTCAGCACCCTTCCACCTCCTTGCCAGCCACTTTTTGGCCTATCCCTGACCTTAACTCATTCCCCACCAGGGAACACAGTGCTGCTCAGACTCTTTCTCTGGGCATTTGAGACCTTGCTGTTTCCTCTTGTGACACTTCTGCTAACAAATTCTGTGGCTCCAGCTACTCTGCACAGGCTACAGACTCCACAGCACTCAGTGCCCTCTCCTATTGCTGAGCCCCTCTGCCTGGAATACCCCGCCCTGGTCCCCGGTCCCCCAGCCCCAAATCTGAGTAAGCCTTGCTTTTCTTCCACAGCTCTGCTTTTAAACAGCTTCTTTCAGGAAGCTGTTGCCTACCCTCCATCTGGGGTAGGAGTCTCTCCCAGGCTTCTGTCTTCCTTTCTCAGGCCCCATCACAATGGGTTGTAAACCGCCTATCCATGCATGCTTCTCCCCAAACTGAGCTCCAGGACACTGACTAGGTCAGGCTGCCAACGGTTCTTAGCACACAGTAGGTGCTCAGTCCATGAGGGCTGAATGAATGAATGCGTTGTGTGCAAGTCTGTTGGGCAGCTAGAAGAGGCAACGAACTCTGAGTCCCAAGTCCAGTTCCCGACTTCACTTCTAATTTGCTGTGTAATCCTGAACAAGACCCTCTCTGAGGCCTAGTTAGTCTTTCAGAGTAGCTGTGAGGGTTGAATGGATGCGAAGTTACACTTTGCACAGAGTGAAGTGCAGCACCCGTGGGGGACAAGCTGGCATCTGTCCACATGGATCTCTGGGTCCACTTTCCCTTCTCCGGCCTGGCAGCTGCGCTTTGGTTGTTGTGCCCAGAGACCCTGCCCCTTCCCCAGCCTCCTAAACTCTTATTCATGGGGCAGACAGGCCCTCTTGCTGAAACCATAGAGCAATCCTCCAAAAGTGGCCTCTCCAGGAAACCAGGCAGGGAGATCTCAACACAGATTTAGTGACTTTATTGCCTGAATTTGAACTTAAGGAGCCAGGGATCTGGGAGGCTGCTCTCAGCTGAGAAGTGCTGGCATGTCCAGCATGTCGTTTGGGAATACAGTTAGTTCATGGTATACAGTTAGCCCATGGGAGGAAGCCATGTGCCACGGGGCCAGCTAAAACCAAGTGCCCTCAAATGGTATCCTGCTCTTAGCAACAGTGTGGCTCTCTCTAGGCCTCAGTTTCTCCATCAGCCAATGAGAGATGGGCTTGATGGCCTTGGGGGTCCTTTCAGAGATGATATTTTAGGGTCCACAGTCTCCCCACGAAATGTGGCCAGGAGCTTCTCCTTCAGAGCCCTCCTCCCCATCCCCAGTTGACATTGTAGACAAACCCTCCACATGTTACAGGATTGGCGGCCAGGCTGGGGAAGGGGTGTTCCCTCAGAAGCCGACTTGGGAAATGCGAAGCCCCTCAGTCCCACTCTCCCTTCCAGCACCTGAATCCCTTCTGCCCTTTCTAGCTTGTTCATCCGCATGCGCTGCTCACACACTTCCCTCCCTCCTGGGCTTGGATTCTGTTTTTTCTAATGAGCAGAAATTTGTGTCCCTTTATCTTCCATTCTCTGGGCCCCTGTTCACCTCCCACATAGTGATTTCTGCAGCCAGAATTATTCTTTGCTATACATACAATAGCAAGCATATTTTAACCGCCTGTTTTGTGCCCTCGCGTTTCTCACAGTCTCATTGCAGGGAGACAGGTAAGAGGTAAAATAGACCAGCTTTGGAACCTGGAGATGGGTAACTTGCCTGCAAGGCTGGAGAAGTCAGGGAAGCCTGGAGGCAGAAAGATTTGATCTTGGTTTTAAAGCAGGGGATGGCAAGAGGTGGAAGGGCATCCCAGGGGGGAGCTCTAGCTGACACAAAGGTGCCGAGCCACAAGGGCACATGACATTTTAGGGCAGTGGCCAGTGGCTTGCTGGGCCTGGACAGGAGGATTTAATAGGCAAAGGGATAAAAGACTAGAACCGTAAGGGCAGCACGTTCTGGACATGGAGGGGCTGGCAGTATAGCTTAGTGGTAGAATGCTTCCTTAGCATGCACTAGGCCCTGGGTTTGATCCCTGCACCATTAAAAAAAATCTGGACTGCAGTTTAGATTTTATTCTAAATCTGAATTCCATCCCAGAATCAGAGGTGATGTTATCAGCTCAGTAGCTCTGAAAGCTGGCTCTGGAGGCTGGCTTGGAGGAAAGCCAGGAGAAGCTGGGGTTTGGTCCAGGCCTGCAATGACAGGGCTGAGCAGGGGACATAGTAGGGGCAGAAAGCAGACCTGGAGTGGCTAGAAGTGGGGGGCTATGAGAGAAACCAAGATAGCCCCA
The DNA here is from genome assembly GCA_004026905.1 of Hystrix cristata. Classification (NCBI taxonomy): domain Eukaryota; kingdom Metazoa; phylum Chordata; class Mammalia; order Rodentia; family Hystricidae; genus Hystrix; species Hystrix cristata. The sequence continues at coordinate 3,220 of PVJO010026475.1, forward strand.
GGGTTCTGACAGGCCTAGAACGTAGGCCATCTTTCCTGGCCTCTACCTCTTCTGCCTTCCCAGCCCACTGCCTGCAGCCCCCTCCCATGGCTCTGGCTTTGAACAGGAAGGAGAGACCAGCTGGTCCAATGTGAAGGGGCCTGGGGAGTTGGGGGAGGGTGACACCCTGGAAGTTTCTCTCAGGCTGGAAGACCATCTGTTTCCGGGCCAGGTCAGCATGAGGGAGGCCCCGGCTCCAGGCCAGCATCCGTCACCACCTGAAGGCTGCCTGCCCACCTCCCCGCCCACTCCTGCCCTCTCCTCTGCCAGCTCCCAGCTCACGGCAGACAAAGGGCTCACACAGCCCAGGGCTGCTGGGGCAGAGACAGGGACAGGAGAGGGGAAGAACGGAGGCCTGAGTCCCGGGCATGCAGGCTCAGTGGGGAGCGCACCGACCTCACCCGGGGGCCTGGGGATGAAAGGCCTGGGTTCTGCCTCGCTTGGCCCTTTTTGGCACTAGGACTCAAACTGGCAGTTCTTTCCAGCCAGCACTAAATGCTTGCTGCCAAGGGCCTGCGAGATGTTCGTGGACCTAGGAGAATATTTGAGGTCTGAAAAAAAAATTGGCTCCAAAACACAGGGAAAAACTGCAGAATCAAAATTAATAAATGTTTAATTAAATGTCTGCAAAACAGAACATGATGTCAGCCAGTCAACTGCAATTTGGCTTTTATCTGGTTATGTATAATTTACATTTGATGTTTGATGTGGCTGCATTTTAATATGCTTGATAGATGTGGAGTCCACAAAGGTCTTAAAATAGTCCTGCCCAGAACACACAACCTAATTTCCCTGACCTCAGTTTCCCCTTCTCTAAAACAGAGATGGCACTTGCCATCCTGCCTGTATCATGGTTGCTGGGAGAAGATCGGGAAGGAAAGATGGCAATATTCCGGGCTTGCGAGTTTGCAACCCTGCCCTGCCCTGGACTTTCTCTATTACCTGGGTGGTCTCTCTGCTTCTCTGAGCCTTATTTTCTTCCTTCTTGTGAGCATTAAGTGATGGATTTGAAAATAATTTACAAACTGTAGAGGGATGTACACACAGAGGTGGGGAAGGTACACCGGGTAGAGGCCTTGGGCTTCTCCTTACCACCAAGCAACCTCTCTTGGAATCTTCCCCAGGAAGCCCACCCTATCCTACACCCCACTCAGTTTGGAAGGGAGTTGAGAGAAATCGATGTCACCATGAATGGGACAAGTACCACCCACAGAGAAGAACATGGCATCTCAAGGCAAAGAGGCCAGACTTTTGGGAAGGAATGTACCTTTGCTTTTTGCCAGAATACATCCTCACCCATCTATCTGTCCAATGCCACCACCAGGTGCAGGCGACTGCTTTCTCTTGCTTGGATGACCACATCAGCCTTCTCTGTGGGCTCCTCCCCCCTGCAGCCCACTCCCCACACGCAGCCAGTGGGATAGCTCCAGAACCTGTCAGATCATGTCATCCCTCTTTGAAAAACTTTCCAGAGGCTCCTCGAACACTGGGAATCAGACTTGGGCTTCTCCCCTCAGCTTGCAGGCTCAAACCATCTGGCCAGATTGTTTCTCCCATCGTATCTCAAACTGTCGTCCTTGTGTTCCCCACTCTCCGGGGCCCTGCAGGGTCCTGCCAAACTCATTCCGCAGGCGGGACCTTTGCACCTGCTGCTTGCCGGGCCTGGAACACCCTTCCTCAGATCCTGCGGTAGCTGGCTCGGCCAGCTTACTCATCACCTTCCTAGAGAGGCCTCCCAGACCACTTCTGCCCTCACCAAATCACTCTAGTGTATTGAATCTTCCCTCTCTTACTTTCTGCTTAACATACTGTGCAATAATTTTATTTATTTATTTAGACATTTGTTTTCTATTCTATCGTTGGGGATCCATGAGGGCAAGGACCTTATCTGTCTTCGTCACTACTGTGTCTCCTGCATTCGTGCATGCAGTAGGCACCCAATCAATATTTGCTAAACAAACAGATAAATGTGAATGTTTGCGTGTGTCTGCCTCCGATCTTGAAGGGCTGTGGGACTTCTCTGCCAGAGTTTGGGTAGAGCCAGGACACCCTGTCAGTTCCTCCTGTTTTCCCTGATTTAAGCATTCCTCCATGCCTTGCCAGGCTAGCTAGGTCTTCCTTCCTCCAACAGTTCTCAGGCTTAACTGGTCTGAGGCCCAGGCAAGTCAGACACTGCAGTCAGTGCCCTTAACCTGACAGGATGCTTCTGCTGCCCCACTTTATGGATGAAGAAAGAGAGGCACTCCAAAGTCTATTGTGGATCTAATTTTCTAATTCCCAGCCTTGTGCTAAGAGGAAGCATGTCCTGGGGGAAAATGGAAGAGCAGGTAAGTGTACACCGTTGGTGTCAGGGGCAAAAAGCCAAGCCTGGGAAGGAGGCGAGAAGCCAGCAGTTAGCGGGTGAAATCCCTCTGCTCAGAGACGCAGAGGCGTCCCTTCTGGACTCCTCCAGCAGAAGGAATGACTCCTCGAGCCAGGCAGCAGTCGGGTGATGGAGACAGGTTCATTCCCTTCTCCCCACCCAGTTACCTCTGTGACCCAGGGACCTCCTAGAGTTTCGGGGTCCACCTAATGGTAGACGGAAGGGAGAAGGATGGGGGAGCCCACGTTCCTTAGAAGTCAGGAAGGTTCTGAGCCCAGCACATGAGTCACCCTGACTCTCTCCTGTTCCTTAGTCACCCCGAGTCTCTGTCACTAGGTCAGGTCTCTGGCCTCGGGCTCCATCCACAGAGCTGACCGTGCCCCAGCTGGGCCTCAGCTCTCGGGTCACTGTGTCTGTGGCTTGGATCTGCTGGTCTGTTGTGTCTGACTGCTGACACTATCCTACATCCATTCCTACATCACTGTCAGTCGTTTGTCAGTCGATCTCACACCAGGACCCTTTCCATCTGTCCCTTGAACTACAGGTCCCATTGTCTCTGAGGTATTCTGCCCATCTGTAGGCCTGACCCCGATATGCCAGACCAGCCTGTCTGTCTGTCTCTTTGACGCTGAGAATGCCTGTCTGTCCCACGGACTCTGGCTTTGCTTTTCTGTCTGTCCCAGATCCTGGTCTGTCTGTCTTGGTCTTCCAGTCTCCCGGAAGCCCAGTCCATCTGCTGGTTGGCTGCTCAGCTTGTGGCACGGCAAGACTGCCAGTCGTCCTGCGTCCTCCGCTGCCTGCTCCCCCTCTCCCTGACTCTGGGTCCCTCTCTGTCTGTCTGCGTCTCTCACATCCTCGGCTGCTCCATCTGTCGGGCTGCTCAGTGTTTCCGAGTGTGTGTTCTTGCCCCTCCCCACTCCCCCTCACAGCTCTGGGCCAAACCACAGCAGTTTCCAGTGGCTCCCCCGCTCCACTCCATCCAGGAACCAGCTTCCCCAGGGGGCGGCCACTGAGCCCTGCAGGCTGCTCAGGGTGGACTGGGGAGGCAGCAAGACGCCCACTAGCCAAGCCCTTGTTACTCTGGGTGTATGGGGGTTCATAATAATGATAAGCGCTCCATTTATTAAGTGCTGAAAGTATGACTGACTGTGCTGAGCTCTTTTGTGCATGTCAGTGTGTCCATTTCTCTCCACAGAACTTTGGGGTGGATATTACTATTACTCTCGCTTTACATATGAGGAAACTGAGGCCCAGAAAGGAACTGGAACTTCTCTAAAGTCACAAAGCAGGTTAGTGCCATGCCTAGGATTCAGACCTGGCTCTCCATGGCCCCTTGAGCCAGAGAATGGGTGGGTGGGTGGGGTTGTTAGCAAGTCTCATGGCCATGCTGTCTCCATGTTACCATGGCTACTTCTGTGTAGGGAGAGTGGGCAATACGACTGCCAGGGAGCACCCCGGTCAGACAAGATGGACCCCAGAGCTTCTCTTGGGATTCTGTGGTTTAGAGAATACTGTGGAGAGAGAAATAATAGTGATTAAAGAGTCAGGAGACCCAGGTGGCTCCAGGAAGGTCCAGCCCCTCTGTGGGTTTGGTCCTCTAGAAAATGGGCCTAAGTAACAGATTCTTGTCTCCCCTGAGGAGTTCTCATCAGCAACCTCAGCCAGCCCATCCAATTCAGATACCATAAGGCCCAGATGTCTTGAACCCAAGTACTTCTTTCTCCCCAGTGTCACCACCTGGGTTTGTGCACTGCATGATTCTGGCGCGATTCTGCCTTGCTCTCAGAGCTTGTCCTTTGCGGCAGCCCGAGGGGCTTGTAAACTCCTAGGCCAATGTTATGCTTGTATCTAGATGTCCCCCCAAAGCCTCTTGTGGTCATAGGTGAGGTTTTTCAGAAGTGGCTGGATCTGGGCTGTGTGACACTGGGATTAAGGATGAGATGCTGGGGTTAAGGGTCCCCAAAGGGTGGATAGCTGGGATGGAATATAAGGGACAGAAAGAAGGCTTGCTGCAGTTGTTGCTTGCTGCTTGCTGCCTTCTGCCCACCCTGCCAAGCCATGGGCTGTTTCTCCTCTGTGATGCCCCTGGGCCACGCCACCCTGCCTTGGAGCCAGCCGACTATGGACTGAATCCTCTACAAACTGAGCCAAAAAAAACTTTTCCTGCTTTAACTTGTGGGTGTCAGGTATTTTGTCTCAGCAACAAGAAAAGTAACTAAGATAGTCAGGTTAGGCTGCTGTCCACAGCCTTAGATAAAAATCATGACTTTGACCTTGAGGCTTATTTTGTCTCAGGCTTTGTCCCCCTCAAGGACCTCCTTGACCCTGGCCTCCTTCTCACACTCTCTTGCTCTGCCGGGCTTGTTTCTCCTCTACAGACAGGCTCAGTCCAGCCTCAAGGCCTCTGTCTGGAAAGTTCCACACTATCATCTGGCAGATGTACACTCTTCTGTCTCGGTCGGCATCACCTGCTCAAAGAAGTGTCCCCGACCCACCTTGCAAACGCTCCTTCCCACCCCAAGCCTCTGGTCAACTTCTGTCATGCTGCTCTTTTTCCTTAATCTCCCACAACCCCACATGATCTACTCTACTTACTTACATATTTATTTTCCATGAGCACAGGGACCAAGTCTGTCTCATTCTCTGCCATGTCCCCAGTGCCTGGCACATCATTAATGTTCCATGCCTATTTACTTCTTGAGTGAGTGAATGAACAAAGAAAGTGGATGTACATTATAAGCTCTGCTTTATAACCTCCTGAGTAAAGGTAGCCAAGCAGAGAGGGAAAGAACCCAGGCTGGGAGTCAGGAAGGTCTGGGGTCAGATCCCAGCTCTGTCACTTGCTGCCTGTTTAACCTCCGGCAGACTGCTGCCCCTCTCTGAACCCACCAGCTCAGTGCTAACCTCACAGGGGAGCTGGAGAATCAGAAGGTGGTGAAATGTGCAAAACACCCAGTCCAGGACAGAGCACTTAGTCACAGTTAGGGAAGTGTTCGAACAAGAGGCTCTATCAAGAAGAGGAAGGCCTTGTAGTTTCCCTCTAGTTTCTGGTGGGCTTGCAACCTACCCTGGGTCAGTTGTCCTTAATGCCTGCTGAATTTGTCTCTAGGAGTTAGAGGGTCATACAGTAACACCTTTGTGGGGGGCAGGGCTGGGGATCAAACTCAGGGCCTTGCGCTTTTGCTAGGCAAGTGCTCCGCCATGGAGCTAAATCCCCAACCCAGAGATCGCGGGTCAGAGAAGACTGCTGGGAGAGGTCACAAGGGAGGTTTTCTTTGGCGGTCTCTGCCCACCCCCAGAAAATAACCACCAGTCAGTCAACACTGCCTTGTATATGTTGCTAAAATCCTCTGCAACTCTGAGATTTATGGAGATGATCCCCGCTTTCCAGATGAGGAAACTGAGTCTCAGACAAGTGAAAGTTTATTTGACTTTTCTCTTTCTTTTCTTGTGCTGGTGACTGAACTCAGGACCTCACATAAGCTAAGCACATGCTCTATCATTGAGCTGTGGCCCCGCCTCCATTTGACACTTATTTCAAGGATTTCTGAGGATCTATAATGTGCTGGGAGCAAGGACAGATGCAATGGCAAGCAAGATAGACCCAACCCATCTGTTAGGACCTCAGTTTAATGTAGGAGGGGGGCTGGACATCAACTAAATCATCACGTTAACACATAACAAACATGTTCTTTGGGTTCCAGACGTGCCCCAGTGAGGTTCCCTGCTTTGGCACCAAGGATGGTGGTACCACTGGAGAAAGGCCCAGCAGCGGGGAAAGGCTTCTGGAGGCGGTGACTGCTGAGCTGCGTCTGAAGCGAGCATATGAGCTAAGCAGGTGAAGGAGGGAGGGAAGGGAGCTGCTGGTAGAGGAAGCATGAACAAAGATCCTGAGATGGGTGCAAGGGACAGTAAGTCGTCAGGATGGCTATCGTTCAAAGATGGAGGGGGAAAAGCAAGAGATAAGGTGGGTCATGGTGGAGGATTTGTTCTTTATCCCAAGAAGGATGAGGGGGCCACAGGGAGGCTTTAAACAGGGAAAGGCAGTTTGAGGGAGCACTTGGCTTCAAGGGGACAAGGGTGGAAGATGGGAGACCAGTTGTCAGACAGAAAAGGATAGTCCAAAGATATTTAGAAGGCATTTAGAGAAGTGATTTGCCAAGGTTGAACAGCCAAGAGTATCCCCGTGGTACCTCGAGCCGGGGCTACCAACTCTTGCATTTCACCATGGGACACAGATAAGCTGAGCCAGGCCCCCAACCCGAAGGTGCTCTAGGAAACATCGGCCACCTCACCTGAACTGCGGCCTGGGAAGCTCTTGGCCCTCAGACCCCCTTCCTCACTGCCTTCCCCTCAATTCTGAGCACTCCTGCAAGGATGTAAAAAATAGGACCTTCCTGGGATTGGCAGCCAAATGAATCATAAATGTCAGTAAAGAATGTGATTTTACACATTTGACTCCCATTTCATATGGTGCTGGGAGCTAGGCTGCCTCCCTCCCCCTTAGCACCCCCCTACAGAGTCACAGCACCTCTGTTTGACTGGGATGAGGCCAAACACTTCCCAGCCACTAGTTTTAGGCTCTGGCTGAAAAGCTGAGACCCTCTCCCATCTAACCACTCCCATCACTCCCAGCCAGTGTCCCTCTTTTTGCCCAGCAGAGGGGCAGTCAGCTGATCTTGAGCAGAACAGTTGGAACCAGGTTCCCACATCTCATGTCCCTCACAGTATGAGTGCGGCCAGACCTCCTCTCGTCTCTGGGTCTTGGTTTCCCCATCTGTGAAATGGGTGTGGAACAGAGACTAAAACTCAGGACCCCAAGCTCAAAAAGCCCAGGGATTTTGTTCCAACCTACCTATCTTTTCTTGCTATCCTTGTGTGGAGCTGGGATGTCATGGGTATGGATCTAGTCTCCCAGTGGCACCTGAAGGTACCAGAAATCAAGGAAGGGACAAAGCAACACTTCTGTTTGTCTCTGATCTGTGATTCCAGATGGTGGAGTTAAGATGTCAAACACGAATGCTCAGAGAGGCTAAGCTGAGTTCATCTGGGACTCTGGGGGACTACGGAGAGGACCCTGTCTAAAGAGGTAGCCGCTGTCAGCTCCAGCAACTTGCTGCTCTGGGGGAACATGGAGTTTCAATGACTGGAGTGTATTTCTTTCTTTCATTCTTTCTTTTCCTCAATTTTTAAAAGAATAGTTGGAAATTAGGCTATTTATGCAAAAAAGAAAGTCTCAATTTAGAAATCTTGGCAACTAATTAAAGAACTACCATATGAATTTTAAAGAAATTATTAGTCCTTTTTATAGGTGTGATAGCACTATTACACATTTTAGATGTTTCTTAAAGTTTTTCTTTTTGGAGATATACTGAAATATTTATGGAGGCAATGACAAGATGTATGAGATTTGCTTCAAAATAATATGGAAGGGAAGAAAATGAGGTGGGGTGTAGACCTACACTCTCCAACACCTACATTTGCAACATTAACCATACATGGTTATTTAAGGTTAAATTAATTAAAATTAAATACAATTAAAAATTCAATTCCTCAGTCACACTAGCCTCCTTTCAAATGGTCAGTAGCCATATGTGGGATGGTGCTGCCCTGCATAAAACAAGGTTATCAGGAATCAGTAATTGTTGAGCGGGGTGATAGTATGTGAGGGATCATTAGTTTAGACTCTCTACTTTTGTATACATTTAAAATTTGCCATAATAAAAAGTTTCATTGAAGAGTAAGAGAAAAAAACTCTGCATTGGCCAAAGATACCCATCCTCAGGCTGGATTTGCCCAAGTGCCACGGACTGGCAACCTGTGGGTCAGCGGTTCAGTATCATGGAACTGAGCATCACAAAACCTTGAGTTATAGCCACAGAATGTTAAAACCACGGGGGCTTTAGAAATTATCTTCTTTGTCCTCCAAACTGAAGTTAAAGCCCCTGCTACAATATCCTTGCCAAAGTCAGCTGCTTTTCTCTGCACGCCCCTGCTAATGTGGCGTTCATGGCCGGGGGAGCAGCCTGCTCTGTGTCTGGGTGGCCCAAGTGATAAGATGTTCTTGCCTTTATTCCAAAGACGCTGCCTCCCGTTAACCTGGGGTCACCATCGGTGCCCACGCCATCAACGGAGACATGCGACATGAGGCGCCTGCTTCCTGGATGGGGCTCAGCAGGTGACAGTTACTGAGAGTGACGGTCCTAAATCCCCCCTCTCATGTCCTCCTGCGACTAAGCATGCAGGATGGGCTGCTGCTTGTGCAAGAATAACAGCAGGAGTAAATATTTTCTGAGCAGGTACTACATGACAAGCCCTGTGTGTTTACATTACTCAAGGCATCTACAGGAGACCCTTAAGAGGTGGAGACTATCCCCACCTCCACTTCATAGATGAGATAGGAGCTCTAGCCAGCAAAGAAACTCACCCAAGGTCACAAGTTCAGGAAGTCACACTGCCTTATCTACATCTGGGCCCGGAGCTCTCGGCCACTCTGCGCTCTTGCCCAAGTCCTCGGAAAACTCAACCAGAATTCTCAAGCCCCCAACTGGACTTTACAGATGGAGTAACTGAACCCCATGTAGTGAAGTGGCGCGCCCAAGATGCTCATCCCAAAGGTTCTAGTTGATTCACATCAACACCTATGAAGTACCCACTGCATACAGGGATTGTACCTCCTCCATCACCCTGCAGCAAACCTGCTTCATCCTGGAACCCACCCGGGGTTGTTTCTATTACCCCTTCAGCACTGTCCTTAGCCGTGGCCTGCCGAAAGTTCAGAAGGCCTAACAGACCTCAGTGTTGTGCCCACAACTGCAGAAGGCTCCCACACTGCCCGTGTGTCTGCCGATCAACCGCAGACCCAATGCTGCTTCAGCAGCCCTCAAGTTGCAAGAACCTGCTATGGACTCACCGGAGCTCCAGGTGCAAGGCCGTCACTGTGTAGGGTCTGCTCCTGGCCAGTCACCACACTCACCACAGAGAGGAAGGGACCGGCCTTGACTCCTCAGGGCCTTTGAGCTGGTGGGAAAGACTGCCAGGGCAGGCTATCAGAGAGAAGTCACAGGATTTCAGTGTGTTTGCTTCTCCTTCACCAAACAGTACATGGGTGACCATTTTGCAGGAATACACGTAAGTAGCAGAAGGTAGGACGGCACTGTGGGCTTAGGATTCTCTGCTTTGTGGCTTCAGACCCTGGCGTTGCTACTTATTAATCAGGAGGACATTCCTCTCTCTGCCTCAGTTTCCACATCTGTAAAGGAGGACCAATAATGCTATCTAACACAGAACACCACTATTTGCAGAGTATTGTGCAAAACATGTCCCATGTATGAATTTAATAAGCATCCACACTGGCCATCCACAGGGACCATTATCCCCATTTCACGGATGGAGAAGCTAAGGCCCAGAGAGATTATGTGACTTGCTCAAGACCACACAGCTTATAAGTGGAAGAGCCCGTGTTTTGGCTCCACAGTCCTCGTTCTTCATCCCTATTCCCTACATGGCAGGATTGCCATGAAGAACAATCATCTAGTTTGAGTCTTAATAAACAACAACTATAATCTTCAGTAATATCTGATTTTTAAAATCCAGGTGGGTATGTAACATGTTTCTTGGTTAATTAAAAAGCACAAGTAAAACCTTCAAGCAATGTAAGAAATATAGTTAGTAAGTAGAAATCTCCCTTAACCTCATCCCTGCACCCCCAAGAGATAAGGAGCAGAAAGGAGTCTTTCTTTTTCATACTGCTCAAGGTTTCAGCAGGAGTGTACATAGCTCTTCCATAAACAAACAAAAAATTGCCAAGCAACTTCCACTTTAGATCATAAAGACAAGGGCTTTGCCTGTTTGAGGGGTAGTAGGTGGCCTCCAAGGGGCAGTGGCCGTGTGGGTTCGTTCAGGGGAAGTTTCTCAGATGCTCAGCTTTGAAGGACGGGTTTGCAGAACTGCAGGTGAAGGAGAGTGGGAAGGGTTGTTGCTGGAGGAGGCAGTGCCTTGGCTTAGAGAAATGGGGAGGCGGAGCAGCTGATCAGCCTGGGGCTGGAGCAGTCAGGAGCTGAAAGGGCAGAGGCCAAGGGCCTTGATGCCAGGCTGAAGCACTGCCCTGGCCCTAGGGGTACAGGAAGCAGTACTGCTCTGGGGCTCCAGAGGGGCAGGGTCAGATCCAACCCTGAACCCCTGGCTGCAGGCAGGATGGGGGTGCAGGGAAGATGATAGCTGGAGGCCTATAGGATTTCCCACGGGAGGGAGGAGGAATTGGAATGCCCTAACAAAGGCAAGGTAGCGAATGGAGGGGCCAGAGTGGACCCCAAACAGCCTCCCTTCCTTCCCCAGGGACTTGGCTCCAGCTGCTGGGGTTCAAAGCCATTTCCTGGCAGCCCTTCCTCCTCCCAATCCCCAGGGCTTCTCCTGTGTGGTCTTTATAGATCAAAAGGGGACGCTGGGCCCAACTGCCGCCTCTGTGTCTGTTAGGAGTGTCTGTTAGGAGCAGCTCTAATGGCCTATTGCAGCCAGATGGGCAGAGGGAGGAGGTCCTGGAGAGAGGTCTCCTAGGAGCTGGGTGTTGCGATTCAGCGTCCAGCAGCAGCCCTGTGAAGCAGATCAGGGAGGAGCCTTGCAAAGGGTCACTGCCGAAAATTCAAGGGACTGTAAATATGTTTCAGCTGAGGCACTGATTGTTCAAAGCAAAACCTTAGACATGGAACGGACATCAAAAGAAAGTAAGAAATGATGGTGAAAGGGCTGTGACGCAGAGTTTGAAAAGCACCGTAGAATCCAACTCCTGACTCATTTTATACATCATAATACAAATAGCAACGGCTAATCACAATTGTTGAGTACTTCTGTGTTGCAGGCACCATGCTAAGCATACATTATTTAAGCGGCCACACACCCCCAGCCACATGAGACTGGAGCTGTTAGCAGAATGTCTGTTTCACGGGTGAGGAAGTCAAGGCACAGACAAGTTATGCCGCTTGCCCAAAGTCACAGCAAGCAGCAGATTCAGGACGTGGCTGAGTTCCAGACAGCAGGATCTGGCCCGGGTGGAGAAGGTGAAGACCAAAGAAGGATTCTGTCAGTTCAGCCTGAAGCAGACTCCTGTTCTGGTAGCTACTATTCTGGTCCAGTCCTCCATGGACTTATGTAAATATGTTTCAGGAGCCTTCATAGCAGGCTCCCCGAGGGGCTCCGGGATGCTCTCCACTCAGCAGCCAGAGTGGCCGGTGAAAAACAGAAGTCAAGACCTGTTCCCCCTACAGTCACATTCTCCCTCATTCACGGCCTGTGAGGCCCCGTGTGATTGGGACCTGCCAGTCTGTCCCCCATCATTCCCTACTCTCTCCTTGGTCTGCCTCTGCCACCTGGGTTTCACCTTGCTCTTTGGCTTCCCTTTCCCTGCAACGTCTTTCCCGAGACATCCAGGTCACTCCCACTCACCTCATTCAGCTCTCTGCCTGAGCGCCACCTCCTGAGAGAGGCCTGCCCTGACCACCTGATCTCAAAGAGCCACACCCTCTGCCCCGGCACTCCCTTTAGAGTTTATATTATACACTGTATTACGTTTTGTTTACTGGTCTCCCCCAATAGAGTCCTGAGCTTCAAGAGGCAAAGATTTTGCCTTGCTCATCACTCGGTTCTCAGAATTTAGAGTAGTATCTGATACACAGCAGGTGCTCCATAAATATGTGCTGAATGAATGACTGCAGATTAAATGAATGGCTGCCATGTGACCTCGGCTTCAGAGGCTTCCTACTCGTTCACGGCCACATGTTCAGTGAACAAACCTTTGCCCCACGGAACAAAGCCCAGGCTGATGGCACTAATGATCACCGGCAGTTTCTGGACCCTAAACGATGGAATCAGCCTGTTGCTAAATCCTTGGCGTACATCTCATTGAACCCCAAACAATCCAAGAGGTGAGTAGATATCGTTATGTGATCCCTACTTTAAAAATGGGATGAGAGATTATGTGGCTTGTCAGGTCATATGTAGGAAGCACTAGAACCAAGATTTGAACTGAGAACATTTGAATCTAGAGAGTCCACGCTCTTAGCCACAACGCCAAGAGCGCAGCTTCCCAGAGGGAAGACCCAGAGTCAAACTTCCACAACCCACAGTCCCTGACTCATTTCAGAACCTCTTCAGTACAGGGCTTGTTAGCAGGCAGAGGGAGCAGTGCTGCGGCCTAGACCTGAAGAGGATGTTGGAGGGAGGCCCCTAAAGCCTGACTGCCTCTACTGTCTTTCCAATTCGAGGTGCCCGGATCCTAAGAGCCTGGGAGGACTCCCACGCCAGGTCTCTCACACTAATTGGCTTAGCGAACCATGCTTATCTGGGCAAAGCTGGGCCCATGAGTTCAAGATTAGGGAAAGCAGGATTCATGGCTTACTGCTCCACTGCTCACAGGGTCAGAGGAGACAGGGTTAGGACTCTAATTGGCTTAACAGCCTTCAGTGGCTTAACGGCTCAGAGGATTGGCAGAGTGAGGGAGAGTGGAGACACAGGCTGGTGACCAGCCCACAGCCAGATTTGAGCCCTACCAAATGATCTGCTTGCTCTCTCTCAGGGACTTAATCTGTTACTGCATGGAGAGAGTGCTCTTGGATCCCCCAGTACAGTTGGTGGTACCAGGGACAGAGCTGGGCTTGGGAATTAGACAAAGCTGATCAGATTCGACTTCTCCCTGACTTACTCAGGGATGAACTTGGACAAGTCACATGAGCTCTCTGAGCCTCACTTCTTTATCTGATAAATGGGTGTGTCGATGGGAAGAAGAGGGGAGATTTCAAAATAAGATGAGATTGCATGTCTGGAACACCTCACATGGGGCCTGCTGAGACGTGGTAGGTGTGCAGTGTTTGTGAATTTCCTCATTTTACGTTTAAAGTAATAACATCTTTTTTCTTTAGTACTGGGGATTGAACCCAGCACATACCCAATTCTTTTTTTTTTTTTTCTTAATTGTCCCTTGCCTAGTCTGGCCTTGAACTCATGATTCTCCTGCCTCAGCCTCCTGAATAGCTGAGACTACAGGTATGTGCCACCATGCCTGGTTTAATAATAACATCATCTGTGTAAAAGGACCTTATTAATTATGAAGAGGTTGCCTGAGGTTATAAAGAAGAAGGCCCACAAATGCATTTCTTTTGGTTGATACTATTTTTAAAAATGCTAATTAGTAATTGAAAATTGGGAGAGTTCATACAAAAATCCCAGTTTCCCATTTCTCTCGAGAAATCAAGACTTGACAGTGTTGGGTCCCCAATTTCTCATAGCACTCACAGCGTAGCTTGGTAGCAGCCTACTCTTTTCTAGGATACTTCTCCCCATAATGTTCCTTTGTTTGGCACCTCATGTACCTTATATCTGTGTTATCTACCTGAATCCTCAAAGCATTTACCTTTTGATTTGGCATTGCATAAGGCTGAGGAGTTGAAAAATATCTTTATGATTAAAATTATTTTATTCAGAGTTGGGGGTGTGGAATTAGGAGGTGAATGACTGGCCAGTCTCTCTGATTTGACCCCCCAGCGCTCAGATGCACACCCCCTTCCTCATTATCCCAGCCTTTCACAACATATGCAAAAACTTCTCAATGTGGGAAGCAAACATATTGTGCCAACATTGCTTAATTTCCAGGAGAGACTGTCCCAGGGGCTCCTGTATATTTTTCTGAATCCCCCCATTTAGCAAGCCCCTCAGTCATTTGAGACTCTAAGCTTATGGGGAAAGAGTCCAGAGCCTTTAACTCTGCTAATACACCCAGAATCAGAAGTCTAGCTTAGTTAGGGTGACCTAATGTGGATTTTTCACTACCAGTAGCCATTTCCATGAAGTAGTCCTGAACTGACTGCAGAATCTGAATTCAGAGAGAACACTCAGCTGTTATCCTTTCCAGCTCTCTGCAGACCCCAGCCCCGCCTCTCTCTTTAAGTGATCTCTACTCTGTGCAGGGAATAAAGAGCACAGCAGGTCACTAACTCATTTCAGAACCTCTCTGGAGTGCAGGGCTTGTTAGGAGACAGAGGGAGCACTACTGCCAACTGGACATGGAGTGGGTATTTAAGGGAGATCCCCAGATCTAATTAGATGACCTTAACCTGTTCCAAGCAGCAGCTGGGTTCCCAGCAGCGTGCTAGGACATCACGAGGCACCAGGAAGGCATATTCCACCCTTTAAGCTCATCAAATCTAAGCTTCTCGTTTGACATACAGGGAAACTAAGGCCCAGAGATGTGGAAACTCCAGCCCAAGGTCACGTATAACCAAGATAAAGACACAGGTCTCCCGGAAGTATCCCCACAACCCAGCACTTTCTCCACAGTACACACTGCTTCCTTATCCTTATCCTTATCCACGTGGTTCACCTCTCTCCCCTTCTTGTCATATTCTTATCTCATTGCAACAGAAGCCTGACTTTCTATCATCCTGGGATCTTGGGATCTCAGACTCATAATTCTTCAAGCTTGGGGGACACTATAGTGGCAAGACTACAAGGTAGATAAATTGAACTCAGATTTTGAAGGCAGAGAATCTTGAATCCTAGCTCTTTCAATCCCTTGCTGAGTGACCTTGGGCAAGGATGCCCCTCTCTTAGCCTCCATTCCTTCATCTCTCAAATAAAAATTATAATACTAACCACTTGACAGGCTCCTTGCTAGGGGTGCAGGAGGTAAAGCAAGCAGAAAGGCAACCAGTAGATGGCAAAAAGTGAGTGCTTAATAAAATTACTGTCACAGAACTGTGAATTAGGGCTCTTACAACTAACTGTGTGCCCAAGAGAATGGTCCAGGCGTAATCAGAGGGAAAAGTGGACACACTACTGCACACCTACACTGTCTAGGTTGTTCCAGGCCTGAGACTTCTAGAACTGATTCCCCACCCCCACACCCCCCAAAAATCTAGGGCTCTGGGTATTAAAAATACTATACCAACTACACAAAACAGTCCCATTGGCCAGAGTCCACTCATGGCCATTAGATTGCTACTCTTGCAAAACCATCTCATCTCAAGCCCCCCACTTGACAAATGGGGAATGGTGAACATTGTGGAAATCACTCTTTTATCTGAAAAACCATGCAGCTCAGTGGACCCTTAGACATTTCCAGCCACTCCCCTTGAACCTACCTGGGGTCATTTTTTTGCCCTACTTGAGGGAAACTCAGTCTATGTTCAAGAAAGAAGAGGCCTATTAGCTACTAGCTTCTTGTAAGTGGGTTCTGAATGGGGAGGAGGGTACCAGTGAGTCATGGGGCAGCTGGCCCACTTTAGGCTGGAGGGAAAGGGGGATGAAGCTTTGGCTACCAAGAATAGGAAGTTACCATTTCAGAATCTAAAAATAACTTTCACCATCTGTCCACTCAGGCACAGAATGATAATGCAGATTAGTTCCTGGATGTAGACATGAATATTTTTATGTGTCAAACTAATAATAATAATTCGACCTTGTGTAGACTGTGCCCCACTCCTTTTTTCCCCAGGGTTAGCTAAGAGGAATGTACACATCATCTTGGCAGGCATAAGCGGGGAAACCAAGGCAGAGAGACACTCAACAACACAGCAAGTGTGACGCAGCAAGTGAGCAGCTGGGACAAACCCTGGGTGTCCTCTATTTCAACCCTCATTCCAGAACTGGATCTTATGAGTTAGGCAGGCTGCGTTAACAAGTAGCAGAATAGATATAACAACAGCAACGATCACCCTTTGTATCTCTAGAGTGAATTTTTCCATGCTTCCCCCACATCTGTTATAATCACCATAATGTATTACAACCCCAGAATACATCCCAGTCGGCAGGGTCCTCGCACAAAGCTTCTCTTTCCTGGTCATCCCAACAAGTAAGAAGAATGTAATAGTAAGCCAATGAGAAGAGAAGAGATTCTCTCTCATTTTACAGCTGAATAAACAGACGTGGAGGGAGAAGGAGGCTTGCTTACGATCATATAGTAAGTAAATTCATTTTATCCCTGCACAGTAGAACTCAGAGTACTAGAGCAATTCAGATTCAACAGCATCCCCGGGTTTAGAGTCCCCCTCTCTCCAATTAACTCAGCACGGCAGGCACCCTGGGTCCTGGCAGAGGAAGAAAGCTGAAAGTGAGCAGCTTGAACAAAGCCTCGATTTTGCTGTACTGTCCTAGGATTAAAGGGCAGCCAGTGGCCATCTAATGTCAGATTCAAGACTCCGAGTCCCCTTGGCTCTTTCGGAGGAGGAGGACACTTAAAGAAGCCAGAAACCTTCCCAGCCGGGTCCAGCATACCCTTTCTCAAAACGCTGAGGAAGTTTAGGCAGGATAGTCACTTACTTAGCTGCCTCAAATTCTGTCTCTCCTGGGAGGTTGGGAATGGGCTGCAACTCCAAACTGAGCTCTTCTGAGAGCAAGGAAGGACTTCTGAGCTCCTTCCTAAATTCAGGCTCGGCACGCAGACCGAGAGGGAGGGTCAGGGCTGGAGGAAGCCCCGTGGCCCTGTCGCAAGCCTTCCACTTATCCTCAGGAGCACTGTGTCCTCCTCACTCTCGCCCCCCAGGAGACTCTCTTCCTGTCCCTTCTTGGCCCATCCCCTCCCTATGAGTTGGGCAGGATGGGGGTGGGGCAGAGGTTAGAAGAACCTGACTGAAAAGAAATCAGAGCTGCAGTGAGGCGGGGCGGGGCGGAGGTCAGGACAGGAGGGGGTCCCGGAAAGGTCAGAGCAAGGCTGGGGCGGGAGGCAGCGCCTGGTCACCCCCGCTCCTCGGACTCCGCTTCCTCCGCCTGCTCTTCTCCTACCTCCAGACCTGGCCGAGCTGCAGGAGGTGGACGAGGGTCTGCAGTAGCCAGACGCAGAGGCGGCAGCAGCGGCGGCGGTAGGCGCCGGCGGAGGAGGGCCGGGGATCCGGCTCGGGACCGCCTTCCTCCGTCCCGAAGGCGATGTTGCTGTCCTTGGTGCTGACGGCGGGCCCGCCGACGCCGCTGTCCTTGGTGCTGACGGCGGGTCCCGGGGCCCCCGCGGACTCCGAGTAGTCGTAAACGAACCAGCGGAAGCTGAGCAGCTGCACGACCAGCGAGGGCAGGAGCACGAAGAGCAACGTGAGGCCGAAGACGGTGGGCCGACCCTGCAGGTAGTAGGAGGCCGCCAGCCACAGGTCCGTGGCGCCGTCGGAGAAGAACACGAGCAGCGCGCACAGCACCCAGCAGCAGTCCCGCAGCTCGTAGCGCGGCCCCGCGCCGCCCGCCGCGGCCACCCCCGGGCACCCGGGCCCCGCCGTCGCCTCCCCGCGCCCGCCGGCACCGCCCCGCGCGCCCCCGGCCGCCCCCTCGGGCCCCGGGCCGGCCGCGGCCGCCGCTCCATCCGACTTCGCGGCCATGTTGGCGGAGCAGGAGGCGGGAGCGACTTCCGGGCGGCGGAGGGGTGCGGGGCGGGGAGGACCCTGCGCGGGAGGCTCCCTCCTCCTCCTCCTCCTCCTCCTCCTCCTCC
>PVJO010026476.1:0-21073 GCA_004026905.1 Hystrix cristata
AGTTTGTAAGGGTCTTTCAAAGTCACTAAGCTGCCCAGGCTGGGCTGGAATGTATGATCTTCCTCCTGCCTCAGCCTCCCAGAGTTCTGGGATTACAGGAATGGGCCACCACACCCAGCCCCTGTTTCCTAATGAATTTATTTATATATTTTACCATCAATTCTAATCTCTCTGGTTTTTGACATGTTCACCCACCATTTCATTTTCATTCCACTGCAGGAATTTTATTACATTAGAGACGTCTACCTTTAAATCCAATCTTTGTTTGGAAATATATCGTTTAATTTGCAGCTGTATTTTTTAGGATTTCTTTAGGTTTTGTTTCTTAATCCAAAATTTATTCCATTATGAAAATTTTTATGGTTTCTTTTTTTCTAAAACAATGTTTTTGTGGATATTTTATGAGCACTTGAAAATAATGTTTTTGCTAGTGTTAGGGAAAAATTTCAAGCTTAGTAATTGTATTGTTCAGCTTTTCTAATTAACTTTAACTAATGCCTTTTATTTGTTCCCGAATCTGTTTTGGTTGATTGAACTTTTTATTGTAATTAAGTAATTTACATAAAAAGTAAACAAGGAAATATGATTATCAAAATAGTTTTCTGTGAAATCAAAGATGACTCCTTTAGAAAACAAAGGAGTGATTTGCTTATAAATGTATATGGAATTCAGTGAGGAGCTGACAATAACTGCCAAAGCTTGGAAAGGTGTAAAATGTAGATTCTGTGCTTAGATTTTCGTGAGTGCCCTTAAGGGCTTGCTTGGCTTGACAGAAAACAAAATGATACATCACAAAGAATGTGTCTCATGCGTGGTTTATGGTCAAAAAGGACTCAGAATTCCAGTCAGTGCCATTAAAAGTTGTCTACTTTATTACAGCTTTAAAGTTAAATATTTAAAGTGTGTATGTGTTTTTATAACTTAACACTTTTAGTTGTTTGATTAACTAATCATTTTTACCCTTTAGACTACACACCTTCTACTGCCTATGTGTAAATATTAGTAGATCTATGGAAAAGTCTGATGGTAAATAGCCTAAAATACTAACGATAGCTCTAGCTCCAAGAAAGGATTATAGATAATTATAAAATCTTACAATTTTTGTCTATTTGACAAATTTTATGGTGAATTTGTATTCTTTTTGTAATCAGAGAGAATTTTTTAAATGGAAAAAAATAAGAAATACTCGTAAAATTAGAAGTAGGAAAAGAAAGAACTAACAGAGAGACAAAAGAAATAATCATTTACAGGATTTAACAATCCTTAAAGGAATTTTATCTGATCTTCATAACCTTAAATATGGGCCCGTCCAAAAGATCATATTCATATTCTCTCTCCCTCTCTCTCTCCTTCTCTCTCCCCTATCTCCCCTTGAATTTTGTGGTACTAAGAATAGAACCCAAGGCCTCACACATGCTAAGCACTCTACCACTGAGCTGCATCTCTACCCTCTCCCCTTTTAACAGATGCAGAAACAGGACCTGAAAACTTGAGGTGCTTTCCCAGCATCACTATTTCAGTTATCCATTGCTCGACAGGAAATAGCTCGAATCTCAGCAGCTTAAACCAACACTTCATTACTGTTTCTCTGGCTCTGTGGTTAACAGCACTCAGCTGGGTAGCTCTTGGGTGGGGTCTCCTGTGTGGTTGTAGTCTGATGTTGCTGTGGCCATCTGTTGGCCTCCGTGGTGGCCATCAAGGTGGTGCCCTCATGTGGCCACGTGTCCAATTTGGCGATGTCTGGAGTTTGCTTGCATGAGGCCTGTTTCTCAGCTTGGAAGCTGGACTGTAGAGGATGACTACCAAGAATGTTCCTTATGAGTTATGGGTATAAACTCTGCACCTTCTCAGTGGGCCTTGAACTTCATTTCCATCACAGTCTACTAACCAAGTGGTCACTCAGACAATCCTAGATTCCTGGGGAGGGGACTGGACCCTCCTCTTGATGGGAAACAACATCACAGCACAGAAGAGCCCGTGGAATGAGACATGGTGGAGGCCATCTTCAGAAAAGAGGGTCCGCCAGAGTCACATCACTAAAGATTGCCTAGAACAGGATGATGCTGGTGTTCTTTTACTGCAACACACCAGGTGTCTGTGAGAGTCACAGATATCAACTGTATCGTAATTGTTACGGCTGGAATCCAGTATGTTCCCCAAAGCATTTTTGTGCTCAAAGATTGGTTGCTGATGGGCTTTTGGGAAGTAATTGGATCCAAAAAAGTAACTGGATCAATGGACTAATCTATGGATGAGAATCATGATTTGATGGTATTATTGAAAGGTGATGGACACAAGAAGCAGGGCCTACTTGAAGAAAATCAATCATGGCACTGTGACCTTGGGGACTCTCACCTTCTCTTCTTCCTGGCTGCCCTGAGGGGAGCGACTTTGTCCCACCACATGGTTCCCACTGTGGTGATTCTGCCTCTCCATAGGCCCAGGAGCAGCCAAGCCAAGTGACCATGGACTGAAACATCGGAAACCATGAGCCAAAATTAAATTGTTTGTCTTAGGTATTTTGTCACACTGACAGAAAGCAAACATAATAATGTTTGGTAATTTTTTTGGATAGAGACTATTTTAAACAGTTACATTTTTTTAAACATTAGCCTCAGTACTGTGACCTAAAAAGTCCTAAAGTTAGTCAGAGTTTACTAAGTGATTCAGAGGTGCCTGTTGCTTAGCAAGTGCTCAGGAGAGACTACTGATTTACAGCTCATGCATTTTGGTAGATGAGAAATTAGCGTGTTTTGGTTGCTGATTGGTTATTGGTAATAAAGCTGTTTTTCTAGGCATAAAAATAAAGCTCACTAACTGCTTTCTATATTAAAGTCGTGAATTCCTCTTAGCACCTTCCGGCCCCCCAGGAAATCTAAAACAGCACAGTGATTTTTATAGCCTCTTTCATTTCCCTCAGAGCCCACATGAGTTATTTTCTTCCCTTCCATCTCTTTTCTTTCCCTAGACCATAGTTTCCAGAGGAGGGAGCCCAGTTCTTTAGAAGACTCTGGAAGACTGGAATGAGCGAATGGGACCATGTGATGCCAAAAGCCATCACGTGCACACAGCAAGCTGAATGTGACTGAGTACTTCTTACTTTAAGGCCATGGCCTGTTTGCTTTTACTCCTCCTGGTTTTAACAAAAGCACTTTCAGTGGGCATGGCCACCATAGTAAATGTCACTACTTAGCTGCCATATTCAGTAGGCCTCACGTGGGTCTAGTATTTGTTTCACTCATTACTGTGTTTGGTGGCCACTCGACACGCATGCTGCTCATTACCGTCATTGGTCCTCACTGGAATTAGGATTTCATGCTAGGTTATGTGCAGTCCCACTCGGCAGGGGGTAGGGAGACACGGGCTCCGCAGAGCTGCTCTGAAGGTGCCCTCGCTGACCTGCTAAGGGCAGGCCCATCCCCACCCTGGACTGGCTCTGTCCTTCTGCTGTGACTGAATCTCCCCAAAGCTCAGCCATGTCTGGGAGTGATTAGAAAGTGTTGGGCAGGAAGGAGCCCTGACAACTGGAGGTGGAGCTTTATGGGGTCAGGATGTCGAGCTGAGTGGGTTTCTTTTTTTGGTGGAGGAGGGAGTCCAGGCAAAGAGGATGAGAGGAGGCTGAGAGTACAGCAGGTGCCGTGGGAACCAGAGGGGTCCTAGAGGGAGCGCAGGGAAGGCTTCTGGGACTGATGGTGGCACAGCAGGCTGGCCTCCTGGGGGTCCCTGGGCTCCGCTGTGCCAGGAGTGCTGAGGGGGACTCTCTTCGCTGTCATCTCGGTTCTTGCTTATGCCTCTTACACACACACACCCTTTCCCCGCTTCTGATCTCTCAGAAAACTATCAGAGAAGTCTTTCTCCTGACATCTTTCTGGCTGCAATCTGACCTACTAATCACAAATGTCTGTGTTACTGTTAAGAAAGCAAGCGTGCATACAACTGTGGATTGAAAATGGCTGAGTTGACTACTTCCTGTAAGCAGTTCAGCCCTGGGACAGACAGTGTTATTGGGACCCTGTTACTTTCATGGCTGGCTTTGCCACTGTGACTTGGGCTTTGCTGCTGGCATACAAATGAGGCCACACTGGTATTTATGCCCACATGCAAATCTTCCCTATTGGCACTTCTGATATACAACCAAACTTTTTCTATTTATCTGTTCAAGTATTTCCGAATGAACTGAGAGGTGCTTGCACAAGTCCATGAATGTCTAGCCTCTGAGTTCCCTGGTTGCTGCTTGATTTTCTTTTTTCTTTTCTTCTTCTTCTTTTTTTTTTTTTTTGGTGCAGGGGATCAAACTCAGGGCCTTGAGCTTGCAAGGCAAGTGCTCTACCACTTAAGCTAAATTCCCAACCCCCTGCCTGCTTTTCTGAGTGGTAGAGCAGACCTTTGGCATCTGGCTAGTGGGTGGGGCTTCCTCAAGAGGAGGATGGTATCAAGCAGCAGAGTCCTGCACAAAACTGCCCAGCCTCTAAATGCAGCATCTCCTTACAATTCACACCTGGGTGAGCTCCTCCAATTCACACTTGAATGAGCCCTTCCAATTCATACTCTGGCAAGCCTCTGCCACCAGGCACAAATGGTGCCAGACTTGTGTCAAAATGTTGTCTCATACCACCCAGGGAGTCAGAGCCGGCTTTCGGGGTGATGGCCCAACGCATCGGGGCCCCCAGATCCAGAGCCCCTCTTTCTTGGGGTGGGTTTCTTTTCAGGACCCTGGGGGTCCTTTCCTGACCCTGTCCCATTAGGGACAGTCACACCCCTAAAACTTGGCTCAATATTTTTGAGCCTGAAGTAGAGGGGAGAGGTCTCAGCCTCCGTCCTCTTTGGGAGTAATCCCCTCTTGATAAAGATAGTTGGAGCAAACATGTGGCACCCAAGTCCCAATCCAAGTGGCTGAGGGACCACAATGCCTGGCTCACCAGGTGGTAGGTAAGCACTACACTGAACTCCGTCGAAGGCTTTGTTATTTGAGGGACAGAGGACGTCCTGAGGTCGCCGGCATTGTCAATCCCCACAACCACCACACGAGGCGTCCCTTGTGTTGACAGGTCTTCAGAAAGACTTGGGTTGACTGGATCATGAGCTCCCTGCAGAACTGCCAAGGGTCTGACCATTGAGCCGCTTGCCCCTTCTTTCCCTCAAACCCAGACAGACGTCCACACGCCTCAAAAGCCTCATTCTCATTCACGCCGCCATGGAGTCTTTCCAAGTCCTCCAAATGCCAAATGAAAAAATTAGCCTAATAACTAATAATCATTAACGGCTTTCACATCATTCTTTGAGATGAAAGCTAAACATAAACTGGAATAAATTATTCTAATTGGGGAGACAGAAATAAACCAACCTCATCTTTTTTTTTTAATAGGAAAAGTTATTGTTTTTCAAAAACAGCATCAGAGTCCTGTAGCAAACAGAACACAGATTGAGCATCTCAAATCCAGAAGTCTAAAATCCAAGATGCTCTCAAATCTGAAACTTTTTGGTTATCAACATGACACCACTAGTGGAAAATTCCACATCATGAATTTGTTCTTTGCACAAAGTTATTAAAAATGCTGCATAAAGTTACCGGGGGCCCTGTGTAGAAGGGTGTTTGGGGAAACCCAGTGTTCACCAGCCCCTAAAGGCAGAAGCAGCCTTGAGGCCAAAGAGAGGCAGACAGACCCATGACTGCTTCACTAGGGACCTACAGAGAGACGCACACCTGGGCAGCAGCAAGACAGGAGGGTAGCTGCTCCCTGAAGCAGGAGGGGTCATATGCGAAGCTAGACAAAGGGGGGCTGTGCCCAAATGGGAGGCACCTGGCCTTTCTCAAAGACTATTAACCTATCAGGCATCAGTTAAGGCCTTTCTCTTAGCTGATGACATGCACAGCTGACCATCTTAAAGGCTTTGTCTGTCCTGTGGGCTTTGGAACTCACGCCAGGTCACGAGGTGGGCAAACTGGTGGCTAGTCATGTTAAACTGGATCTCCACAAAAGTGGCCATGGAACACAAATGAATTTTGTGTTTCGACTTGGCTCTCAGCCCCAAGATTATCTCATTATGCGCAAGCAAATATTCCAAAATCTGAAAAAATTCTGAAAACCAAACACTTCTGGACCCAAGCACTTCAGCTAAGGGGTACTCGACATGTCATACCCCGCACCCACCCTCAAAGATGCCCACAGCCTAATTCCCAGAACCGATGAGCATACTGAGGGCTGACTGCGTTCTGGAGGACGACGTCCAGCGCCAGGAGCTCAGGCCCATTGCAATGGGCAAGGGGGGACGGACCAGGCAGCAGGAAGCCCAGCCACAGCAAGACGCAGAGCCCAGCAGCTCCTCGGACCTCACAGAACAGGGAAAGAGCTGGCCTGGGGCTCTTGCCTATGTGGGCATCTTGTCACCAAGGCTGTGCCCAGTCTCGGTGGAGGGGAATGTCCTCTCTAGCTGCAGTTGCACAATGCACCGGAGCAGGGACTGGAGGGACATTCAGTCTACACAAAGTCCCAGGGCCAGTTCAGAGGCTCAACATTTTTCAACTTTAATATTTCAGGCCAACATGTAGGCTTGCGTCAGTTTCCTCTTGGTGTTGTAACAAACCGCCACACACTTTGTGACTTCAAACTGCACCAACTTATCACCTTACAGTTCAGGCGGTCAAAGCCTGACGCGGGTCACACAGGCTAAAAGTTAAGTGTCGCCAGGACGGTGTCCCTCCCGGAAGCCCTAGAGGGAAACGCACTCCTTGCCTTGTCCGGTCTCCAGAGGTCACCTGCATTATTTGGCTCAAGGCCACTTCTTCTGTCCTCTAAACGTCTCTTATCACACAGCTGATTCTGGCCTCCTATTCTGCCTAGTACCTGACTCTTGCCATTTTTGAAAAATAAGTTTAAAAAATATTAGATTTGGGCTGCTTATTTCTCTGTCTTCTAAATTAGAACAATTTGTGTTGGTTTATGTTTAAAATCCCAAAGAAGTCCAATATGTAACTAATAACTGCTGGTTATTAGGCTAGTTTATCATTTGAGACTGGGCTGTACTTACTCATTGAACTAAAGGTGGTGGAGAATTCATTTATTATTTGTACTTAGGCTGTGTATAGGTCTTTAAAAGTGACTTGAGGTTGTTTACAAATATAATGAATAAAATTAAAACTGCATAAGACTTAGTTAAAGAGACAAGCAGACGTCAGCAGACGCTTAAGGTACAGCCCACGTGTGTGGTGTCAGGTGGTTTGGGTGGTTGATGCCGCAGTTTGGGGTAAGAGATAAGCCTATTTGTGTTTTCCGGTCAGGTTTCTTACAAAGATACAGACATGACTGCAAAGTCCTCTGTGCAGGCGGGATTCCTGGAAATGTCTGCACGTAGAAGGTTGAGACCCAGCTGTCCTGTGGGGTCCCCAGCCCTCTCCCCCGGGGCTGCCTGCCTGCCTGCGTGAGACCCACAAACAGATAATCCCACCTTGTCTTGTCCCTTCTTCCACCCACTGTCCCCAAGTCAAGCCCCCTCTCCTGCTCCCAACTCTCCTCTTGCTGGGTGCCCAGCCTCCTTCTGCTGACCCTGGAGCTCTGGTCGAGCGTGACAGCCACCACACAGTTGTGCTCTCCTTATCCCCTGGCCTGGGTTGAGCCTCCCAGACAGGTTCAGTAGTCCCTCCACCCCCCCCTGGTGGAGGCTCTTCCTTCCTCCCGGGGTTTATGCACCCACTCACCACCACACACAGCTCATCTTGCAGGGGGCAAGTGTGCAGCCCTGCCTCCGCCTGCCTGATGGCTCCCACTGACTCCACCTGCTCTCTGCTCTCCTCCAGCCCAACCAGGGCCCTCAGCTCTGCTCCTGCTCTGTGTCCTCCTCCATGTGCTACACAGCCCACTCTGACCCAGCCCACTCCTGAGAGCTCCTTGGTTGCGTCCTGTCTGCAGATGGCCCCACCAGCTTGTGTCACTCCCAGGGTTAAATCTGAAATGTCTCCAAAGACTCATGTGTTGTGGTTTGGTCTCCAGTGCAGCAAAATTCAGAGATGGAGCATTTTAGGAAGTGACAGGATCGTGAGGGCTTTGATCTCATCAGTAGATTAATCCATTGATGGTCCCATGATTGAATGGACTGTTGGTACGTAGTGCAAACTACAGTGGGTTTGCCCATGAGGGAGGGTGTCTTGCTCCTGGTCACTTCCTTCTTTCTCTACTCTCTCCATACACACTCCCCACCATTTTCTGCCTCGCTGCATGCTCAGAAGCAACAGAGCCAGGGGACCATGGACTGAAACCTCTGAAACTATAAGCCAAAATAAGCCTTCCTCTCGAAGTAGTTTATCTTAGGTATTTTGTCACTGCAAAGAAAACCTGACTAATTCACATACTGACCCTGTCCCCATGATGACACAGAGTCAGGCTGCAGAAACTCACACAAGCACAGCAGGTCCATGGTCCCCAGTTCTCAGAGGCCCAGTCTGCCCTGGGGTTCACACAGTGTCTGCCTCTCCCAGGTCTTGGCCTTCCA
The DNA here is from genome assembly GCA_004026905.1 of Hystrix cristata. Taxonomy (NCBI): domain Eukaryota; kingdom Metazoa; phylum Chordata; class Mammalia; order Rodentia; family Hystricidae; genus Hystrix; species Hystrix cristata. The sequence goes on from PVJO010026476.1 coordinate 8,488, forward strand.
AGCCTTTACTTCTCTCCCATGTGCTGGATGCCACATCCACTTCCCACTTCCCACTTCCAACTCTGCAGAGGAACCCAGATGATGGAGACGCACTTTGCATCCCTAGGGACCTGGGCACATTTCTGCCCATCCCCTGGAAGTGCCAGCATTTGTTTCTCCGACTGATTTCCCTCCAGGTCTCTGAAGCCCTGAGACAAAGGCAGCACACACATGCTCATTTTTATTTTTTCCTTTGTTATTAGTACATGTTTGTGATACACAGCAAATACATTCATTGTGGTAAATTGGTACAGATATATAACTCATCTCGACGCTTTTTACTTCTTCACCCACCCCATTTCTACATAATCTATCTCCCTCTTTCCCATCATCTCCCTTATTTTTGCTCTTTAAATTATTTATATTTTGGGTTTTTAACGTAAAAGAAACTATTCTGTTACTGACTTTTGGATCTTGAAGAGATTCTTTCCAGGTTCTTGGTGTTCACAAAGAATTGGACCAGACACACAGGAAAGGTAGCAAGGATTTATATAAGATGGAAAAGAAGTATGCTCTACAGAGTAAGAGTGAGCCAGTGAAAAGGTTCACAGTGGCCAGGAGGAATAGTTGCCAGGCTCCTTTGTCCTGGAATTCCCAGATCGCCTCTACCCCTACAGACAAGGCCTTTGGGACGGTTGTCCTATCAGAAACTCACTTGGTCTGATGTCAGATTTAAGCCGTCCTATCAAAGGCCCACTTGGCTTCATACCAGATGTAAATGAAGAATTGAAAATGGTACTTTTCTGATAGGTCTCACCAGGGCTCGGAAACTGCAATCATCCTGGACTCTGTGTTCTGTGCACAAGCCCTGGGTCTCTGTGACGGGTCACATCTGCTTGCTCAACCAGTTTGGCCCCAGTCTTAATCTTTTACCTGAATTTAATCTTCTGTATCTGATTTATGCATTATGGTCTCACGGTGCATCCATTTTCCCACACACGCTTCATATGTTTAGACCGTGCTTTCCTTCTCTCTGACCCGAGGTCTGGTGTGTGGCAGGGGCTGATCACATGCTGTCCACCTGTGTAAGATCACTGTGGTGCCACCCAGAAGTCATGTTTCTCTCAGATGTCATTTTCCTGAGAGGGAGATGAGAAATACCCTACTCGGTGCTGATTATCAAAAGGCACATACTACGTGTCAGAGATGCCTCCAGCCCTGGAGACATAGATATGATTGTGGTGCCGCCAATATGTGCTGTCCAGTTCATGATAGTATAGTAGTAATGATCATATTTAAACCTAACTCTAATAGAAAGTTTCCAAAAATAAAGCTGCCAAACAGACACAGACATGGAGCTTCAGTAGAAAAATGTCTCCAGGATAAGGTTTCCCAGGGGATCTGGATGTAGCTCCAGGGAATTCAGAAGTTCTTAGGTTTCTCTAGGAAGTTGCAGCCTTTTTGAGCCTCCTTGGTCTGTGTCTTAGCTACTTTTCTTGTTGCTGGGACAAAACACCTGACATGCACAAGTTAAAGGAGAAAAGGTTTATTTTATCTCACAATTTGTAGAGGTTTCAGTCCATAGTTACCTGGCTCAAAGGATGGGCAGCATGGCACAGAGAAATGGCAGAGGAGAAACAGTCCGTGGCAAGGCAGGCAGGAAGCAGCATGCAGCAGCAGGAAGCTTGCCTTTCCCTTTTATCCCATATAGGCTACAAACCTTTTGGGTGCTGCCACTCATACCTAAGGGTGGGGCTTCTATTTTCAGTACATTCTGGCACACCCAGAACTATGCTAATTCCAATCAGTGGACTAATTTAGTACCACACACCCTTAATCCCAGTAGTGCACACCATAGATCCAGCCTGCTCTGAGGTGCTCCACCTATGAGCACATGAGGCTTTGCGGGGACATCTAGATACAAGCCAGAACAATCTCTCATGCAGTCAGGCACTGAAAAGACCACACTGCCATGGTGTGAGAGCTTCCTATCACCAGAACCTTCTGCTTTATCCTCTCTGCCCGATCCTGGAGCAGACTTGAAATGAACACACCAAGACACAATTGAGAGGCCTTGGGCAGCTGGCTGAAGGGATAGATTTCTCACCTCTGAAACTAGGTGTCCCCAGGGGCATGGTTGAGAGGACACGGCAGGGGCAGTGCCTGCAGGCGCCTTATCTATAAGGCCAGCTCATTTCAAGTTTCCACTGCAAATGGTGGCTTTTGTGGAATGTACCAACAGAGTATTTCCACCTTTAGTCCAGGCTCTTCTAATGAAGCAGCCCTGAGACAAAACGAAAAATACTGTTTCTGAATAGAATGTTTTTTAATTGATCTGGATAAGAGAGTTTTTTTTTAAAGCCGCGGACCGTCTTTTTCTCTGTTGTTTGCATAAACAGTAACATGCCTGCCAAATCTAGTTACAGGAGAAGCCCCACCCCATCTGCTATCATCCTTGCAGACTGAGTGCTGGAGCAGCCCAAGGACCCAGGAGTCTGACAGCCCAGGAAGTCACTGCCCCTCCAGAGCCAGGCAAAGAAGTCACTCGTGGGGCCACTGCCCTCAATGTCTCTCTGCAAGTTCCTGCAACATTGGGACGCAAGGACTCCGTGGACTGGGTGACTTCTGGGAGTCTGCACGACAGGTAACATAAGAGACAGATTAAAACACAGTCTCCCGGCTAAGCTGCATCCACTCCTTCTCAGTTAGTCTGTCCACCTATATGAAGGGCACAGAGCCCTGCAGACAGAGTGTAGGGCAGGGCCTGGCTCAGATGCTGACAAAGCTTCATTCTGTCATCCTTGGCTCTCTGAGTAAAGACCCTAGCATTTGACAAATTGAATTTTTTTTTTCTGACTATGGCCCAAATGGGTTTGTTTCACTTGGCTTTTCTCCATGTGGTTCTGATTTCCCAGCAGCCAGGGCTACTGGTGAACACTCTGGAGCAGGATGGCCAGGGGCACTGGCAGGGAGGCCTGGCTCTGCTCCTGTGTGTGGGCCTCTGAGGAAGGAAGGCTTCTGGCAGCAGAAGGGGTTTTGTTTGCTGGGGGCTGTGTCGCATTTCGTGAAAGGAAGTATTTTAATCACCGAGGTGAACAAAGCTGGCTAAACAATACTCCCTCTTGTGGTCTCAGTCATTAATCTTCTTTTATGTACAGGGAAAACCAGAAGCTGTAGTGAGGTCACCGTTGGGCTCAGAAAAGAACCAAGAGCACCACTCTTCCTGACACCATTTTTCCTATACCAGGAAGCATGTTGAACCATGACCATTTTTTTAAAAGCAAGTAAATACACTAACTCAGACGATCCAGTAGAGGGAAAAGGTAAAACACTGATGATGGACGGCGAGGAGCAAGGACTAAAGGGCAATGTCCTTGACTGGAATAGGGTGGGACGTACCATGATTGTGAGTTGGGTGTCACTGCTATTTTAATTAGGGATACTGGACATTTTCTGTGTGCTCATTTCCTGGCGTTTGAGTTTTCCGTCAACTCCACTGCCCACCTACCTATTAAGTATACTGCAAATGTGTGTGTGAGTTAGACGGATTAACCCACCTGGTCCTACTTTCGTGAAGAATAACAAGTCTATTGCTTCCCCGTTTGTGATGGTTTATTTGCCTGATTACCTTGCTTACGCTGGATAAATAATATCTAGGACTGAAATTCTATCGCTGACTGTTTGATTCATAATTAAATGTACACATAATTTCTAAGTTAGAAATTTGCCTTTCTGAAGATCTTCAGTCTCTAAACAGGCCCAGCCCAGGCAGAATTGCCAGACAGAGTTTTTGTTTAATGCTGTTCAGTTTCTATTTGTTCCTCATTCCTTCCAGGATGGTTGCAGTCATTTTGCTCGGAACACTGAGGGCCGATATACAGAAAATGGACTCGGTTGCCCAGAACTGGGTCCTGGGTGAAGGGTCAAAGGGCTCACTGACCACCAGCCCCTCACCCTCTGCCCTTCCCGCCTGTGCCTTGCAGGCAGAAGACCTCATCGGGGCTCAGGGCTGGACAGTGGTCACCCAATATGTCCAGGTCACCTTACACGACAAAGGGGACTTCGGTGCTGTGTAAGGTTGACATAAGGGATGATCCCAGAGGACCCTGGAGGATCCGGTGGGCCCAGTGTAGGCAGCGAGCCCTCGCAAATGGAAGAGGAGGCAGGAGGCTGCGAGTGCCGGGGAGCCTGGACCACCAGAACTGCCTTTGGCGACAGAGGAGGGGATTATGAGCCAGGGCTGTGGAGGCCTCTGCGAGCTGGCATCAGCTTCTCCTTTCGGCCTTTCCGGGGACCCAGCCTGTGGGCCCCCTGACTGTGGCCTCACGGGACTTCGGGCAGAGGTTGAGGCAGATTGGCCACTTCCAGAAACTGGGGGATAATGCAGTCGAGCTGTTTTAAGCCTCCAAGTGCATGGTAATTTTTATAACAGCAATCAACACACCCAGGATTCTGGAAAGGGGCTTTTCAGAACCAAAGGACACCAGCAACGCACCCCCAGGAACTGGCTGACGTTGCCAAGGCAAACGCCACGCAGAGGCGGGTCTTGGCAGGGCCTCCACTGGGCAGTTCTGTGCCCTCCCTGGGTCAGCATCAGATTCTCCAAGCACAGATACCAGCACCCCCACCCGGGGCTGTGCGTCTGTACAGATGAGCAGGAGCGCAGAAGACGTCCCCCAGCTACTTCCGCTGGGTGTGCGTCCTCAAGCTAACAAGTTGTTTTGTGTCCTATTTTTTAAATGACCTTTAAACTTTCTAGAGGAGAACAGGACAGGTGTTCATGGTATTAGTTATCTGCAGATTTTCTGGGTCTGGGTATTAGCTCAGAGTCTGGGAGGCTGTGGACACACGAGCTGGGTGTCGGGGCAAGCAATCGCTCCATCCTGATCTCTGCCCCAGACCAGGCTTGGGAGACCCTCTTCCAGGAATTAGTGAGTGGATGGATGCACACCTGTGCCAGCCACGCTGCTCTTATCTTTTGCTCCTTAACTTTTTAAAAAACAGAGACAATACATTTACGGTTCAGACGTGTATCAGAGAGACACAAAGAGCCCAATTTTGCAATCCTATATCCCAAAGATGGACACTGGCCCTGCTAGGCAGAGGTCAGATATTAGGCTGGTGACATGTGGTTGGGAGCTACACATAAAACAAAGAAGACTTGATTTTTCTTTTTCCTTTGTTTTCTTAATCCTTGGCTATAGACAAAACCCAAGAAGCTCATGATTTGAAAGTTAGCTGGAGAGCAGTTGAGTGTGTTGGTAAGTCCAGGGCCCATCCAAAGACAGGGTAGAGACAGAGCGGGAGGGTTTGGGAAAAGCCTCAGGCCCTCAAAACAAACTGAACAGAAACCTTCTGCCCAGGGAGTAAACAGGAAGCGTCTTCCCTCTGAAGTTGCTCAAAACAGTCCATTCTCCTTGCACAAGAACAATGACTTCGGAGGAAAGAAAGGCGATTCCTTGAAAGACCCAGCTAAGCCCATAAATAGAAGCCGAGATCTGATTCCCTGCAACACCAGCTGGGCGCTGCCTCCTGCATGCTTCAAGATGTGTTCTTGCTCTGTTGCTCTGAAAATTGATCACTTTACATAAACTCTACCCACACTCTGAAATTTTTTTGTCAAAGACACAAAGAACGGTGGAGAAAGCATTACTGGTTCCTCAAGGTGTCAGGACCCAGCCTCCTGGTGACAGTAGCACTTTGTCATTTCTTGTTCCAGACACCTCCCCGTGTACAGCCACTTTCTACCGCTCTCTCTCACACTTGACTCTTCTGTAACATATTAAAACTATCTTGTGGCTATTTCCTCAAGCAGAGAGCTAGACTTCACAACATTCTTCGGCCTCTTTCAGTTTCCCTTTGTATGATACATGAGTCCTAATTGAGGGTCATTTTCCTCGGAGCCATTTTTTGCCATTGTAAGTATGTGTGGCTGTGTCTGCCAGGGGTGCTGCTGGAAAAAAAAAAAAAAAAAAAAAAAAAAAAAATCTCAACTTTTAGATTAGATTGGTATCGCTGTGTAGTCCCTCACTCCTGCCCTTCTGAATCTTAGCACTGTAGGTCCCTCCCTTCCAGACCCCACATTACAGCTCCCTTGCAGGTTCTCTGGCTTGTCACTCCGACAGACTGTCGGCTCTTATCTCCATCCACATTCTGTTCTAAGATTCTGCTTGCCTGGATGCTGAAATACCAGGATTGGAAGTTGGATTCTTACGAAGCTCTAAGTGTCATCCATCTCATCCTCGAGGAGTGCTTCTCTTGCTACTTTCTTCCCAGACTCATGTGTCACCATTTGCAGCTAAAAATAGCACATACTCAGCGTGCAGGCTGCTCTCACCTGGAAAGCCCCTCCCTGGGACAGATGGGGATGCACCTCCGCCCTGCTGCAGCTCGTACATCTCCTGCTGGACTCCTGCTCCCCAAACCCCAGTCCACACTGCCAGGCGAAGTGTCTGCCAGGCGGAGCTCACTGCAGATGGGCTGAGAATTCAGGGGAGAAGAGCCTTCTGCAATGACTGCACCCAGGAGGCCATCAACAGTCTCCGTCTTCCTCCCTGGTGGCCAGGAAGGGCAAGCACTGAGGCTGCCTTGCAATCACATGTGATGGGAAAAGGCAAAGGCAGCCAGGTGCTGAACAGCCATTTCCAAGGGCTCCTCCACTCACAGAGGATCTGCATGCACATGTGTGTATGTGTGTGTATGTGTGTGTGTAAGGCACTCCTGCTTCTGTCTTCTGCATCTTCTCCTGCCTTCTCCTTCTGGCCATTTTCCCATTCCCCACTGTGAAGTCAAAAACAGAGGCTGCTGGGAAATAAATCTAACCAACCAGCTTCTCGAGGTGGGGGAAGCTTGGATCAGCATCTGTGTACTTCCCTGGTGTAAACGCTCCCACCACAGCCCATTTCGGACTGTCAAGGTGACACCACTGGATCTGGGGGGCTGGGAGAGATGCACTTGGGTCCCCATGGGGACAAGATCTGCAAAGGCCTCCAGAGAATCGTGAAATAAGTAGGAGGTGATGTGTTTTGAGTATGTATTAATTTATTTTTAAAAAATTTATTTCTAAGTTCATGCACTTAATTTTTAATAATGGCTGTGTCTAACAACTGGTTTGAGAAATTCCTAAAAATGTAGCAATAAGCTCTTGTAAGCTCGTCCAAACCAGGACACCCCGGCATGCCTCCTGGGGAAGCAAGAACCTGAGATGTGGGCATTTTCTTCAGTGTTTAGGCTAAACAGTTCCTCCTTTGCCACACAGCCTCTGGGGCTGAGTGTCTGACACTGTACCTAAATTCTACACTGGTTCCAGGTGGATTTCTGATTTTTTTTTTTTTTTTACTTTTGGTTCTGGAGCCCCCTGGAATGCTCTAGAATGAATGACTCTGAAAAATGTGTGTTCTAAATGTCTCCCATGAGTGAAATTGGGTCATGATTCTTGCAGATTTGTTCATTTCCAAGTCTCTGGAGTACCTGCATGGAGAGCTATTCATAGGCTTTTGTACTAAGGAAAACTGCTCTGGTTTCGGAAAGGAATGTTCGTCAGAATGCTCACATGCTCAGAGGCGGGCTCTTAGAAGGTGCTTGGATCATGGTGCTGTACTCACCAGTGAATTTACCACCACGAATACACAGCTGAATGTGCTGTTAGGAGGTGGAGTCTGGTCAGAAGTTGCTGGCCACTGGCGCCGTGACCTAGAGCCATGTAGCTCCCTTCCCAGCCTCTTGCTTCCCTTCCTGCTTCCTGTGTATCGTGAGGAGAGCAGCCTTCTCCTGCTAGGCCCCTCCGCCATGCTGTTTCTGCCCTGAGCCAGCCAACCATGGACTGTCACTGTGAGCCAAAATAAGTCCCTTTAAGTTGTGGGTGCTGGGCATTGCATCTTGGTGACGAGTACAGTGGCCAAGACAAAAACGAAGAGCTGGTCTTCTTGGCCCTGAGAATGATCACATGGAAGACCAGGACAGACACTCCTTAGCGGGAGCCTGACTGGTGAAAGAGCCCAAATGGATTTGTGGGAGGTTTTATTTTCTTACATAAACTCTCTATTTTAAACTTTCAATAAAAAAGCCAGACTCTCTCTTTCCAAATATTAGAAATCCAAATCCTGTTTCGGGGTTAAATCCAATCAACCACTTAAAGACGCCAAATTGGTACAATTTGTAAACTCACTGATAGTAGCCAAAACGAAATTCCATCATTGCGTGTGTCCTCTAGTCTCCTTGAGTGACCCCACAAGCCTCCTCTGTCTTCTGCTTCAGGATGTGGGGCTCATTCCCTGGGGCTCCTCATGAAACCCCCTTATCATAGAAAATGACACAGGAAAGCTCTGATCGAAGGAGACCTCAGTGGCACACACCAGGCAGGCAGGTGTTGGGCCTGAGTGTGGGTGCGACTCTGAGAAGGAAAGATGAAATAGAAGGTGCCTCGGGGACACAGGGTTGAGTAAGTTGCATTTATGTGTTTTGCATGACTCGAGTTGGTAAGGAGCTAGAAAATGAGATAAATCCTGCCAGGTTGAACCCCCAGTGACACCTCTTCAGACCAGGCCCCACATCCCAACAGCAAGTCAGCTATGAGCCCCCGTAATCCACTCACCTTCCAAAACCCTGCGTATGAGTACCGGCTTTGGGGGACATTTTCCTTTAGAAGCATTACAAAGAAACCAACAAAAACAGCTAGTAACAGAATAGAACAATTATAAAACATTGTAATAAAAGCGTACCTCTTGGGTATATTATTAGGTAAAATAAGGGCTACCTGAACACAGGTACTACAAAGGTGGACCATTAAGTGACAAAAAGGTAGGCCGTGTATAAGGAAATCCCAGGCAAAGGGCTGATTTGCATCCAAGGAGGGACTGCATGGGGCTCCACCACACTTCTCAGACTGGCTCACAATTCAAACGTCATTTACTTCCGACACTTTCTGTTTAGTATTATTGGACCTCAGTTGACCGCAGCTAGATGAAGCCATGGCTAAGCAGGAGGGCTCATGCCATCCCCCACATCCTTAATGGCATTCTTGCCTTTGCCTGCTACCCCGTTGTGGAGTTGTTTTTCATATCTGCTGCCTCCTCCATGTCCTCTGGTCGTGGAATGTCCTTTCCCTTCCCTGCCCGTGACTACCTTCCCTGGCGTGAGGTACCCAGTGCTCGGCACAGCTCTGAAGTCAATAGGAAGCCAGAGACTCCATCTCTTGATGGGCCAGCGACAAAATCTCACCAAGGTGAGACTACAGGAGGCAGGAAGGACTGTGGTCTCCGGTGGACAAAAAGGGTTACCATGACAGGCTTCCATGGTGTGGGCACCTTTATAGGTGCCATGTGATAAAGAGCCGTGGCCTGGAGCAGTCACCAAACCCCTCTGAGTTAGGTGGCTCAGGTGTCCTGAAGCCTTGGGGGCTGGAGGCAGGGGACAGCGGCGGTGGGCAGGACATGCCTCCTACTCTAATGTTGTCCTCACGGCCAGGCATAAATCATCTGTTTTTACCCCATGGTTGGTCACTAGATGTCACTGCAGGGAAAAATCTGACCAGAAAACAAATGTAAGAGGGAAGAGATTCATGTTTTAGATCCTGAGGAAGCAGTCGCCTTGGCAACGTGAATGAACTTCCCCCTCTGCAAACAGGGTACAGCCCACAGTGTGCAAGGCGCATTCGGTCAGTGCCCAGGACAGACGGTGCTGATGGAGCCGAAGCCTGAGTGTGTAAGGTGGGACAGGATAGTGTCAGAGACACACAGACAGAGACAGAAAGACGGAGATAGACAGAGACAGCCAGAACTTGCCTGGCATCATGGGAGTGCACAGGACCCCTAGGCTGAGTCAAAATCCAAATTATAAGACACACCCTGGAATGGCTTCTTCCCTCCAGATGTTCATTATCCCAGTAAGTATGGTCTTTATTGGCCAGTGCAGCCAGAGCTGTGCCAGCGCTGAGACAGAGTAGGGCCCGCCCAGGAGGGCAGCATTCGCCTGTACTTGTGCTCTCCGTGGACACAACCCCAGCCGCGAAGTCCTCAGACCTGGGCAGGAGGGCTGTGGGGGGCAGGAGCCCCAGCGCCGAGCTCTCCATGTTTCTCCTGAGCCTTTTCTGCCTCCTCTTCCTGCTTCCTTGTAAACAGGAGAGAGCTCTGCAGCCAGATGTGGAAATGGAAAAGGAGAAGCTGAGTTTTCTGGAGTTCCATGTCCCACGGTGGGGCCTGACCAGGGAGTCATCCAGGCCCAGCAGAAGACTCAACATGTCTTTTGCAGCCCTGCAGCCACCCCAGCCCCCGGCAGGCGACAGAGTAGAGATTCTTTGTCCCCTCCCTGTTTCTCCTTTACCTGTCCTTTCTCCTTCTCTCCCTTCTCCGTGGTGCCAATGGCCTTCAGTTGACCTCTGGCTTTCCAGATGTCTGTTCTGCACAGAGCTTCCTTCCTGCCTCTGTGAGAACCAGCTGCCCTTTGGGTATTGAACAGAACCACTCAGGAGCCCAGCGATATGACCCTGCTAGAGATGTTCACATTCTCAAGGGCAGCTTCCTGTCCAAATGCATCTCTAATTGCTAGGCTTGGAACCAGCGAGAACAGAGAATTGTTAGATTGGGCACCAACAGGAATTGTTAAAACCAAGCATCTTCACTCCAGCGAGGCCGGAGTCAGGGCACCCAGGAAGTCCTGGGTGTAGGGAGGGTGATCCTGACCCCCAGCCTCTCATAAGGAAGTGACATGGCCCCTGACGAAGGCTGGTGTTTCCTGGAGATGCTCAGGGAGGGTTGCCAGAGGAGTTTGTCCCCAGAATAGGACAAGCTACAAAAAGACAAGGGAATGTGTTCCAGTGGCCACTGTCCACACAAAGCCAAGTCCAGACCATCCGGCCAGGCTGTGGTACTGTGAGTCAGTCACGCGGAGGCCACCAGGGACAAGCAGTGCAGTGCAGGGGAGCAGGAGAGGTCCCCACGCCAAGACCAGGCCCAGGAGCATCACGCCAAGCCCTGGGGACCTAGGGACGGGATCTGGGGACGAGCTATCCAAACTCAGGGCCTGACTCCTCTTTTTTGCTTCTCTGTACAGTGTTTTCATTCTTCTACATAAACTTTTTTCCCATCTGATTTTAAAAATACAAAAGCATTATTTGGGCATGCTATGGAAGTATTGGCTTGATCTCAGACCTTAATGTCTGGTAAATGTATATTAACTGCATTGAGCCATGTTAGACGTGTTGGCTGTTGGTATGCAGACAAGACTTCTGGGCTGCTTTTCAGACACAAATGTGTGCCGAGGACATGGGGTGCTTGGGGGACTCCAGCCTGGCTGTCTGGCCCGGCTCGCCATCAGTCACATTGCAGGATGCTTGGGAAGAGTAAGCAGACGGTTAGCTGCCACCTCCCCAAACCTCCTGCTGTCACCGGTAGGAGCTGCTCGGTGCAGCGCACTCCTGCCCAGCATGCGAACCCGGCGGGCCACTGTCACCTGCGTTTGCTGTGAAGAGGCGATGGCCCCTTGGGTTCGAACCCAGTAGCACCCGTGAAAACAACACAGGAATCAGGAATAGTCGCATGTTTGGGTTATGGACCAGCGCCAATGAGTTCGGCGACACCTCCCTGGACGCGTGAGCAAAGGGGAAGACTCCAGCTTGTCCCCAAGGCCCGTCTGGGGACCCCCCCACAGTGCCTACCTCTCTGTGACTTCCACAGGGCACCCATCTCAGTTCCCCTTTCTGCGAGTTGAACTTTGAACCCCAATTGTGGGAAGACCCGGGGACCTCATGCACCTTCTCAAATATCAGCCGTGCTTTCTAGACTGACCAAAGGCTCTAGAAAACTCTGTCTGCAGATTGGCCCAGCCGGCGGCACCTAGAGCTTGTGAGAATACAGTCTCCGGTTCTGTCCTGGATGTGCCAAGTCAGAATCTGCATCCTAACCGCCAAGTCCAAGAAACAGCGCTGATCAGCGCTCATCACCGTGCCCCTGGGCCAAACGGGGTGACAGCCTGTTTCTAAACGGCCCACAGTTAAGGAAGCGTGGTCTTCACAGTTCTAAATGGTTGGGAGGAAAATCAGAAGAATACATTTGGTAATGTAACGTGCAAGAATTCTATGAAATTCCAATTTCAGTATCTGTAAATAATGTCTTCTTGGAACTCGCTATTTACATATTTTTACGGCTGCTTTCAAGGTGCACACACAGAGCCAAGAAATTGCTACAGAAGCTACATCAAAGCTGGAAGTATTTGCTGTCTGCTCTATCAGAGGAAAAGTTTGCCTGCCCCAGATCTACAGGCTGAGACATTGTTTACTCCTTTTTTTTTTTTTTTTTTTTTTTTTTTTTTTTTTTTTTTGTTCCATGATTTCCAGGCATCTGCTGCCAGAAGGATCAGATCAGAGCCTCACTTTTTGTCCTCCTCATCCTGTCCCACAGTTGTGTGGCATCCAAACACTTCCGAAGCTCCACCTGCCCCCCTCCCTGGGCCACACAGAATGCAGCCCCCTCCCCGCAGCCTTTGCCGGCTCCTCCTGCCTACGTGTCTCTTGGTCTAAGCTCCAATTACAGCCTGGCCGACAGGACGTCCTTGTTCAACACACAACTGTCCCGTCTCCCAGTTGCTTTGCGTTTTGAGCTTGCTAATTGCA
>PVJO010026477.1:0-21114 GCA_004026905.1 Hystrix cristata
CACTGTTGACAACTGGGGATTACAGTCGGCCCCTGACAGATGCCCAGCATCTCTGGAGAGATGAGAATTAGGGGTTATTGGGGAAATCTGAGCAGCTGTGCTGAGCTGAGGAGGTGGGGTGTGCCCCAGAGGCTGGAGTACAGGTGGGAAGGCCGAATCAACTCTGGGGTGGTGGCTCAGCGTGCACTTTGCTTGTGAATTCTCAGATGGCCACACTGTGCAGCCCACGGGCCCAGGAGAGCTGGGAGTGCCTCCTTCCTCAGGTAGGCCGTTTCTGCAAGGCTGGGGCCAGCGTCGCCTTCGCTCTTCCTTGAGAGCCGTCGTAGTCCTTCAGGGCTGCTGTAATAAAGCCATGGACTGGGCAGCTTAGAAACAATATTCCTCACCACTCTGGAAGCCAGAAATGCCTCTGGGGCTGTGGCAGGGTCAGGGTCTGATGAGGGGCCCTTCTGGGTCCTGGCCGCTGTTTTCTTTGTGTTCTTACACGCCGGGAGGAAGAAGCTGTCTGGGGAGGAGGAAGATGCTTGCATTTCTTTTTTCTTTTTTCCCCCTGTGGTGCTAGGGGTGGGACCCAGGGCCTCGTACATGCTGGGCAGGTGCTCTGCCACTGGGCAGCACCTGCAGCCCTTTTTAACATTCTTTATTTTTAACTAATCAGTCCTATTTGTGGTACTGGGAATTGAACCCAGGATCTTGTGCATGTTAGGCAAGTGCTTGACCATTGCTCTGCATGTTCAGCCCTGAACATTTTGAGACGGGATTTCATGTGAAGTTGCCCAGGTTAGCCTCAAACTTTTGATCCTCCTGCCTCAGCCTCCCAAGTAGCTGAGATCAAAGAAGTGTTCAAACATGTCTAGGTCTGGGACTTCTTTTATAAGGACACCTCTTCCTAATACCATCATCTAGGGGTTTAGATTTCAGCATAGGACTCTGGGGAGACACAGACATTCACTCTATAGCAGAGACGCACGCTGCCCCAGAAGACAGCGAGGCAAGCTCTGCCCGGGGCAAGTCTTCTGGGTCATGCAGCACCTTGGCTACCTGCCTGGTGGCCAGAAGTCTGCCCCTAGGTGTGTGACCTTGGGCAGATAGTAGTCCTCTCAGAGTCTCAGCGTGCCCGTTTGTGAAGTGGAGACAGTCACAGCTACCTCATTTGCGAAAGGCCAGTGAGCCACCATAATTTGGGTGTCTGGCACACAGTAGGACTTCATAGTAGGCACGTAGTAGGACTTACTGTCACTTCCTTTGTCCTTCCATGGCTGCATTGCCCTGAGCTGCCTGTTCTGCTCTTCTGCCATCCTAAGCACTGCAGGCCCCAAAGGTGTGTCCTGGGCTGTGAGGTCACGTTGGCCACAGGGACTGTATTTAGGGTTAACTGTCCCACCTTAGAAAATCAGAGGGAGCTTCTGTTCTCTTCCACTTCCCTGCCCTCCCTAGACAGTCACCACTTCATCTGAAACGCAGCTTCCCCCGCTCCGCCCCATCCCCATCTTGCAGATAATTCTCTTGGTGTCAGTCCTATAGTCCAGTCACACACCTAGGCACCCCCTTCCTGGCTCGGCCCAGCCTGCAGCCCCACCAGCCCCCTGCAGCCCCTTGCGTGGCCAGCAGCACAGGCAGTCTAGACAGTACGTGATCCTCCCTGCGTCTCGCTCCTGCGCGCAGCCTGATGTCACCGCCCTGGGCAGCAAGCTGGCACTGTGTTCCCTGTCACATGCCATCCCCGCTGCAGTGACAGTGGTGACAGATGAGGAGTGGAGCTGTGTGGGAGGGGAGGGACCCAGCAGGGCTGTTTCTTGTCTGGGCTGGAGCCACCTGGGTCCGTGGTCTGCGCTTGGAAGGAGAGCTAAGTCCGACTGCTTGAGACGCTCCCTTCTCGGAAGACGCACTTGGTCCTGCCAGCCCTGCCTCTCATCCTTCCCCTCTTTGGTTGGCTGACTTTCAGTCTCTCTCTCCCCCTGACTCTGACTCTGCTCTCCTCTAGGTTACCAGGGCCCCCCAAATTGCTAAGTGCCAAGGGCTCAGCTCAGGCCTCCCCCAGCCTGAGCGGGAGGCTCTCCTACATCTGGCTGGCTGCACCTCCTCGCTGGGCCTTGCTGCCCACGCGACCTTTCCTGGATGTCCTCCTGACCCCTCGGTGATGCGATCCAGAGCCCTGTCCTTGGCCCCTGCTCCACCCTCTTGGGCAATCTTCTCAGGAAATCAAGTCCACCCACCTCCCCCGGCCCGGGATCTCGGCTCCTGACCTTTCCCCAGCTGCCCACATGACATGTGCCACCCGGGGGTACCACCGGCCTCTCAGACCGACTGTCCATCTCCCCGAGACCTCTCCTCTGCCTTTGTCCCTTCACTTAGTAGTAGTGCCCACCTATTTTAGAAAATTAGAGGAACAGATGGGAAATTCAGAAATAGAGAAAAAAGAAAAAATTCTCACAGCTCCTGCGCACAGAAGCAAGTCCTGGGAGTGTCGCCTTCCAAGCTTCTTCCTATTTTTTTTTTAGCATTCCCGTTTTCCCACTGGCATTTTAGCATAAGAACATTCCCCTGTTATTACCAATTCTGCATGACTTTAACAGTGATTATTTTAAGTGTTTGAATGACAAGTAGAACAAACACTGTGACAGTGTAAAAGGCAATAAGGTGAAAAGCAAACCTTCTCACCCTGACCGGCAAGGCCCTGCTTCCCTCCCCAAGGCCCCGCTGTCCCTGGTCCCATGTGTGTCCTTCCAGTGCCACCCTGTGCCCAACACAAGATCATACAGTTCTCTGCCTGGCAGTAAACCTTCCTTTTCTCATCTAACAGCCTGTCTTGGAAATTATCCTGCTAGTTCCCCAGAGAGCTTCCTCATTCTTTCTGGACTCTTAGTTCACTGTGGTACGGCTGCACCGCAGGTTATTACATCGGTCCTCCCTTTGCTGAAAGGTGGGGCTCGGGCGAGAAAGCCCAGGGTGGGAAGGGAAGGAGCAGATGGGAGGATGGAGGGGTGCTGAGTCTGGAGTGAATGAGGAAAGGGGTTGAGGCTGGTGGAGGGAAACCAGGTGACAAGATGAGCAGGTCGTCTTGGGTCCGGGGTGAGTCTGCTCTGAGCTTGTTGGCACAGAGTGGAAGTGGGAAGCTAGTGACAAGGTGCTTTTATTTAGACCGATGTGGGCCAGTGTCCAGCCAGGGACTGAACCCTGGAGGCAGAGACAGCCATGCAAACTGCCAGGCCAGAGCTGGCTCCTTCTCCTGAGACAGACAAGCAGGTGCTGTTCTGTCTGTGGTGGGGAGGGAGCAGTGGAGGGGCGGCCCGTGGATGGTCACTACAGGGAGGGGAGCAGAGGACAGGAGCACTTCTAAGAGGCCCACATGCCAACACTGAGATTTTCCACTCTGGATGCAGCTTCTTTCTGAGCCTGTCAGGCCCAAGTGGCCAGGTCCCGGATGGGGACACTTACCTGGGTCTTGCCCTGCCTGCCTCTAACCTGGTGCCTATGCTCTCTCTGCCAGCAGGTTCTGCCCATCATTGTTTTCTTCAGCTGTGTCATGTCAGTTCTCTACTATTTGGGCCTGATGCAATGGGTGATCCTGAAGGTGAGTTCCCATCCCCACAGCAGGGCTCTCCCTCAGTCATCAGCTCCCCAGGTCCTACCAGAATCCCTTGCTTCTGAGGTTCACACCCTCCCAGAATCCCCTATTTTCAGGGTCCACACCCTCCCAGAATCCCCTATTTTCAGGGTCCACACCCTCCCAGAATCCCCTGCCCTCAGGGTACACACCGTCCCAAAATCCTCTGCTCCATTCTCCCAGACTCTACTGCAAACCAAACATTCATTCACAGGTCTTTTGTTGTGATCCTAAGAAGAAATGGCACCGAAATCCATCATGGTCCCCGTGGGAGGGAAGAGTGTAGTCTTGAAGCTACACTGAGTTGTGAGGGAGAATATAACTCATATCCAAAAGATCACGAGAGACTGTAACAGTAGGTTACATTAGCCAGACTGAGCTGGTATAAATGTCAAATGCCATGCTTATTTTCTTAAATCTGCTGCATAAAACCAGGACATAAGAGATAGCATTGGCTAGCATTGGACTTGGCAGGAGATTTGGGTCTTAGCTGACGGAGCTCAGAGGTGGCTGCAGAAATGTAGAAACAACCTGCGGTTGTGTTGAGAGCACGTTCTGTAATATGAGGCAGGTGACTGTCCCTGGACCTGGAGCATGTTCAGCCACAGGGCTGGGACAAATGGACGTCACACCGGGCTTGATGTCACACCCTCCAAGGAGTGGTGGAGGGAACGACTGATGGGCCTGGAAAAGAGGAAGTCGGAGCCAGCATGCAGAAAGGGCAGCGAGAGAGGCAGTGGAGAGAGCCTGTTAATAATGTTAATAAATGTTATTAGGTGGGAGGATCCCTGATCAAATAATTTGGGGAAACCAGGTTAGACTCAGTGCTACACAAATTTAAACAAGCAGGGCCTCTCAGAGCCTTGGCTAATATGGATTAGTGATCTCCAAGGGGTGTGTGTGTGTGTAGCAACTATCAAATATATTTGGCCAGACAGATGGAGAATGCACATCTTAGAATCCCTGCTCTAGTGACCGGCGCTATCTTAAGGTGCACATCCTAAAAGTGGTCTTGGGAAGTGCTATGCCCCTCTCAGTAGAAGAAGATAAATGGACTCTTGGGAAATGTAGATGAGGAGATCTGTTTTAATCTACTTCCTGTGGCTCTAATGGAACACCACAGCCTGGGTAATTTACAAACAATAGGGGTTTATTTGGCTCATGGCTCCAGAGGCCAGGAAGTGCAAGAACATGGCGCGGGCATGTGGTGAGGGCCTCTGTGTTGCACCATCCCGTGCAGAGGGACAGCAGGCGTGTGAGACACAGAGAGAGGAAGGGCAGGCACCACACTTCGCATTTACTGGGTGTCTACTCCCCCAGTACCTAGGAGCCGAGCCCTTGTGACCTAATTGCCCCTGAAAGGTCCCACCTCTTCATACTGTCACCTGGCAGTTGAGTTGCGAGGACATTCCATGCAGCAGGATCCTGTGCTGGGCGGGGGCTGGAAGAAGACTGGGAAGTTACTCCCACCCTAGACTTGCTCACTCTGTGGCCCACTAACACCAGCTCGCTAAGCGCACCCGCCTCCTCCCCAGATCGCCTGGCTGATGCGGATCACCATGGGCACCTCGGCCACTGAGACCCTGAGTGTGGCAGGAAACATCTTCGTGAGCCAGGTGGGTGCTGCTGCTGCCCCGGCAGGGCAGGGCATCCCGGGTCCCCAACTTGGATTCAGTCCTGGGAAGGCCAGTGGACACCTTCTCCCGGGGTCGCCAGAGGGGGCTGCACTGTCCTGGGCTGGAGCCTCACAATTCCTGCATGAGGAAATGGAGGCTGGGAATGAGGATGACATAGCTGAGCCCCGACATGGCTAAGCCAAGATTAGCATCGAGTTTTCTCCTTCCTGGTCAGGGTTATTTCGGGGTTATCATTTTGTCTTTTTTTCCTCTCATTCTTTCTGAAAATGTATTTTCCAAGTCCATGTGAGTCCTTCAGACCTGACTCCCCAAGGGGGAGACTCTGGAGGCCATTCCGGGGTCTGTCCTGGCCCATCTGCCTCTCTCCTGAGGCCCCAAGAGACGCTTACCAAAAGATGCTGCATTTCACCCATTTCATCCAGTAATGTAGGAAGCTTTGGGGAATTTTTGTGTGGGTTTGTTCTTTTTTTTTTTTTTTAAGGGCCGGAAGGTTTATTTAGCTTACAGTTTATAGAGATTTCAGTTCACAATCGGCTGGATCCAAGGCGGGGTTCTCTTTTGTTATTTTTTGTTATTTTATTTTGTTTTGTTTTGTTTTGCTGTAGTACAAATGGGTTGACTTGAAAGGTTTCTGTTTTGCTCATCAATTAAGTCAGATGTCCTCTCAGATAAATTGTCCCCAAATCCCTTCAGATGTCCAAAACAAGGCAAAGGAGGAAGAAGACCCTGAGACACAAAAGCACTTGTTTCTTGTGAGAGACTGCAAAGTGCAGTCCGTTTCTGCTGAGAAAATATCACTGGTAGTACATGTGATATCAGGTGACACAAAGAGGTACCATGGTGAATTAGCTTTGGACAAGCTGTTGGTCAAGTTTACCGGACTTCTGGGTCTTGGCCTCGTTTCCCTCAAGCGGAGAGGATGGCACCTTTGTGGAGTGGCAGCACCGTTGCGCCCTCCCAGGGGACCGCAGCAGCCTGTGGCTCCAGACGCCCTCAGTCTCCCCATACCCCCTCTGGGGCCCTGACTCTCCCCTGGACTGCAGACCCCGATTCCCTCCCATCACAGTCACACCTCTCCAGGAATGTCCCTTTTCTCTGTTTCTGCCCCCACTTCTCTCTCTGCCCTCCACGCGGGCCTGAGGGACCCATCAAAACCACACACGAGCAGCTGCAGTGTCGCCCGATTGTGTAGCATGCTGGAGGCCCGGGTTCCATCCCCAGTACCCCAGAAGCAAAATGAGCAGTGAATGGCCCTGAAGTGAGCACCCCATAAGGCCCCAGCTCTCCTCCGCAGCAGCCCCAGGCCAGAAGCGCAGGCCGGGAGTTGGACCTGTTGGCGTG
Source organism: Hystrix cristata (assembly GCA_004026905.1). Classification (NCBI taxonomy): domain Eukaryota; kingdom Metazoa; phylum Chordata; class Mammalia; order Rodentia; family Hystricidae; genus Hystrix; species Hystrix cristata. Next base: position 6,586 of record PVJO010026477.1, read on the forward strand.
AGCGGGGTGCTGCTCTCTGGGTCTCTGTTCACTCCTGGGAAATGGGCAGCCAGCTCTGCACAGAGATCGGGAGAAGGCAGGAAGATGCTTAGAGGGTGCCGGGCCCACAGGGAGCTGTCCACAGGGGAGCCTGGGGTCCCGCACAAAGGGGACGGATGCCGGGGCCAAGGGGCTCGGAGAGCTGCCCAGTACGGAGCACAGTCCTCTCCCCGCCCGCCGTCCCTGCCCTGGGAGGTCAGCACTCACCTGCCGGCCCCCACCCCACCTGTCTGATGCGTGTCCTGCTTGCAGACCGAGGCTCCCCTACTGATTCAGCCCTACCTGGCCGACATGACTCTCTCCGAGGTGCACGTGGTCATGACCGGGGGCTATGCCACGATTGCTGGCAGCCTGCTCGGCGCCTACATCTCTTTTGGGGTAGGTACAGCCTTCGCTCCGCTGGGCTCAGCCCGGGGCCTGGAGATGCCTTCCTGGGAGCCCCATTCTGCTGTGGGCCAGAGCAGCCCTGGAATGTTCTCTCTGGAGCCTGACAGCCCAGCTGGGGCTAGAGAGAGTCAGCTTCCCTGAGAAGATCCCCAGGGCTTCATTTACTGAGCGCTGGCTATATACCAGGCAATGTGCTGGGTGTTTTAATATTCCCATCTTACAGATCAGAAAATTGAGGCTCGGAGAATAAGTCAGGATCTGAGGCCACATCTGTCTGACTCCAGATCTCATGTTTATTTCCCACAGTCCTATTCCTAGGATTTACCCCCACCCCCAACTCAAGCCTTTTCTCTGCTCCTAAATTCTTTTCTAATTTTTTTTTTCCTGTGGTGCCGGGGATCGAACCCAGGGTCTTGTGCTTGCAAGGCAAGCACTCTAATCACTGAGCTAAACCCCCAGCCCCAATTCTTTTCTAATTAAAAAAAAAGTTTAAAATTTTTTTACTAGCACATATTTGTAGTACATAGTGACTACATTCACATGGAGAGTTGTTACATGTGTGTAACACACCTTAGTTTCTTCCTCTTCTCCTCCCACCCCGCAATCTCTTGGTCCTCTTTCCATTTGTAAAAGTGCTCTCTCTCTGTTTCCTATTATCTTTTATTTTGCTCTTTAAACTGTTTATACTTCGGGTTGCTCAGATAGGAGAAACCAGGCAATATTTAAGCTTGTGTGTCTAATTTAGTTCACCTAACACTATGGTCTCAAAGTGCATCTTTTTTTTTTTAAACAAATGACTCAAATTTATTCTTCTTTATGGCAGAGTAGTACCCCACTATGTGTAAATGCTGCGCTACTGGCGGCCCTGGAGCAAAAGTCCTTGACCTGCCTCTGCCTGTCCCAGCCTCTCTGAATGCCGTGTGTGTGTGTGTGTGTGTGTGTGTGTGTGTGTGTGTGTGTGTGTGTAGGCGGCCCACACTGTCCCATTCCCTGGTCCCAAATTCTACCTGTCTCATCTCTGTCCTTCATGGTGGCCGAGGGGTGGGTAGGAGGACAGGCCAGCCTCCCTGTAGTCCTTCCTTCACTGGAACATCGGACCACTCCACTGAGCTCGGTGCCACGTTCCCAAGCAGAGCTGGCCTTGACCTCAGGATTCTCCCACTCAGCCTCCCGAGTGCTGGGACCACGGCGCATGCCACCACGCCCAGCTCTGCTTGACTTTGAGAAAGCCCCCGGCGCTCCGGGGCCTTGTTGTCCAGCCTGGCACCCGTGTGTTTGGAGTCCTGGAGCCCGTTGCTTGGTTTGTGCCTCGTCCATTGAGGCCTGATCAGGGCTCATCAGGTGCACCCCACGTCCACCCCACTGATGGCTTCATTGGAAGGAATTTGATATTTCAAAATAGAAATCCCAAAACTTTGTTCCTGCAGTGTTTCGCACAGTAAAATATTGTGGGGAGGAGCTGCCATAATATATGCAGGACGTCTTCACCTTGCTAGGTCTGAGAACATCCCTGGTCATTGCTTAGAACTTCTGCTCAGTGCTCGTTGACTTACGATGGGGTCACACCCTGATAAACCCACCAAAAGTTGAAAAAGCACATGATGCCCTAACCTGCTCAGCATCCTGGCTTAGCCACACAGTGGCATCGAGCTGTTTTCCCAGGACCGGACTGAGCATGGAGCTACCTGGGAGCTACAGCTTTCTGTTGCCCCCAGCATCCAAGAGTATTTTACTGCAGATGGCCAGACTGAGAAAGATTCCAGATGGGTCGCCTGCCAGCACTCTGGGAGGCTGAGGCAGGAGGATCACAAGTTTAACCCCAGCCTGGACTACTTAGTAAGACCCTGTCTCAAAATAAATTAATTAATTTAATTAAATTAAATAAAAAAGAGTTAGGAATGTAGCTCAGTGCAAAGGCCCTGGGTCCAATGCCCAATACCACCAAAAGAAAAAAAAACATTCAAAGCACAGTTCCTGCTGAGTACTCGCCACTTACACACAATCATGAAGTCTAAAGTCACTGACACATGGTAATGGCAGAGACCATCCATCCTGGAGGAACCACAATCTGGTTGAAAACCCGGCTCTTGGCTCCCCTTTTTCAGCATGTCCTGGCCCGGCCCTGGGCAGGCCAATGTCCATGATGGACAGTGCCTGGTTCCTATGTATACAGGAAGCCACCAGGATCAGCTGGCCACAGCTGCAGCTGGCCAGGGGCAGTCTAGGTGGCCTCCTTCCCTCCCGCCTCTGCTTCCAGAGCAGCCCTCTTCTGCCCCCAGCCGTCCTCTGCTGCCTCGGCCCGTCTGCCTGTCCACTGCCTTCTGCGCCCGTGCCCCTCGCTCCGGCACCCTTGGCATCCTTGGCCTGCCCTCTCCCCGGAGTTCCAAGGGAAAGCAGGTTCCTTCTCGCTCCCTGCTCTGGGCTCCCGGGTCCCCGTGGTAACATCTGTTCTCTTTGTGGCCCCACTTCCGGCTCCCTTTGCCCACACCCCACGGATTGCTACCCTCCGGTCCCCTCTAGATGGTACTGTCTGGGGCTCACTGGTCACATGGGGCTTCTGAGGCACTGAAAAGTGGCCGCCGGCCTGAAATGAGATGCACCATGAGACAGCATTAAAAAAAAAAAAGATGTTTTATGAAAAAGTTCATATTAATTTACATGGGTGGAAAGAAAAAAATTGGATATATTGGGTTAGTTAAAATACATTGTTAAGATCCAATATCATCCATTTCTTTTGACGTCCTGTGGTTGTGGCCCCCGTTGTGTCCACATTGCATGGCAGCAGTGGAGGCCAGTCCTGGCCTGCTGCCTGCGGGCTGGCTCGCTGTGGCTGCATCAGGACCGTCCTCCCACGGGCTCCACTTGTCGCTCTGCTCCAGCCCAACCCTGACCACAGGCTGGGTAGGCGGCCTCAGGGAGTCGGCCACTCGTGCCCCCTGGTGGCCTGGGGGCCCCGGGAACAGGGCCTGTGGCATCCACTGCTTAGTTCCTGTATCTGTAAAATGGGCACCTCACAATGTGTGGGAGTCAGAGGCAGAAGACACTTGGCCGGGTGTGGAGGGTGGTCACTCTCTTTCTGGCATATTAAGGGTCAACTGCAACTACCCCTTTTGTGATCAGTAGTTAGCTGAGTTTGTTTCCTTTCTCAGTAAAGATCCTTTTGAAAATTCAAGTTGAAGGTGCTTGTCCTCGGTCCCTTCCTGCATGGTAATATGCGGGTCAGAGCGAGGAGGGCCTCAGGTGACGGAGAGCAGGCAGCAGGGAGGAGGCTTTCCTGCCCTGAGCCTGGCTGCGGAGAGAGAAGCCCAAGACCCCAGCTGTGGCACTGTCCCCTGGGAGCCAGACTGCCAGGCAGGAGGCAGGAAGTCCTGGAGCGCAGCCCAGAAAGTCCGGAGAGGCCCACAGTCACGGGCCTGAATGAAATAGTTTTTGTCCATTTTTAAAAAGTACTAGAAAAGAAGTGGGAATTTTAGTCTAAGGGAATGTTCAGTAGGCCTCCTCATACTAAATCTTTTCCTGTTGTTGATAAAAATAACCACTTTTGTTGGATGTCACCGAATAAAGTACAGCAAATGATATTCCAGATTTGAAAACAATAAAAAGAATCAAAGGACAGTGTCTGGGTCTCAGATGGCCGTGTCACCCTTCCTGGCTCTCCCTGCTGCAGTGACAGGCACCACCCAGCCACCATCTTCCGCCCTTGCTGTCACCAGCCGAGTATCTGGCACTCACCTCCCTTTTTCCCTTCCTTTTCTTGGGAGGCGGTGGGTTGCTGGGGCTCAAACTCTGGGCCTTGCTAGGCCAGCACTCTACCACTGAGCTAAATCCTCAACCTCTTTTTTTCTTTTTATTTGAAATTGAAATAAATTGGCTATTTGCTTATTACAGACTTCAAGGAGAAAAGGCCTATTTTACTTTTCAGTTTACAAACATAATATAGATTATTGTAGACATTTTGAAAGATATCCAAAAGCAGAAGATAAAATCACTCCTGGCCCCAGTGGCCAGAGACAGCCAGTTTGTGGGGATTTAGGAGGGTCGAACCCTTCTTTTGACAGCATCCTGAACATGTGGGGCCACCCTGAGCAAGTGTGGCCACCCTCCCACTGTGATATGTTTGAACGGATTCTCATTTTGCCGTTTGGTAAATAACACAGTGGTAGGGGCAGAAAGGGTCTCATCACCAGGTGTGGTGACGCACGCCTATAATCCTAGCACTCTGGGAGGCTGAGGCAGGAGGATCACCATTTTGAGCCCAGTCTGGACAATTTAGCGACTTAGCAAGACCCTGTTTCAAAACTTAAAAAATTTTTAAAGGGTCAAGGGGCTGAGGTTATAGATCAATGTGAAGACCCCGGGTTCAAGCCCCAGTACACACACACACACATAATCTCATCTATTCTTTTGGAAGAAAACAGGAAGACAATTTCAAAGAGGGGTCCCGTACAGGGCTACCTTCCTATACTAGCACATGAGCTACACCCAGACTGAACTGGGCTTCTTCTTTGACCCAGCCCAACTCTTGGGGCCCAGGGATTTGTCTGAAACCTTCACAAAGCCCTCAGCTCCTGGGGACCCTCAGCTCTTAGGGCTTAGTGTCCAAAGAGCCTAGCAGGGAAGGAGAAACCTTGAACTCAGCACCAAAAGATGGAGGAGTTTTAATTCCTTCTCTTCCTTTATTTTGAGTAAACTGTATTTAATCACTTGAGGCCTCAGTTTTCCTTATTTATAAAATGGGAATAACAATATATGCCTTGCCTAATTTACAGAGCTACGGGGAAGAGACAGGATGGCTCCCTGGGGCCTCTCGTGCAAGTAGCTGCAACACTAAGCACATAAAGGGGAATATATCGGTAATGATGGTGGCAGTCATAGCAATACCCCCTTAATCTTCTCTTCCACTCCTGCAGATTGACGCCACCTCGCTGATCGCAGCATCTGTGATGGCCGCCCCGTGTGCCCTGGCCCTGTCCAAGTTGGTCTACCCCGAGGTGGAGGAGTCCAAGTTCTGTGGGGAAGAGGGAGTGAGGCTGAACTGTGGGTAAGGGACTGTGAGGTATGTCCTGCCCCACCACCCCTGGTCCTGCCTTCCCTGCCACCCCTCATCCTGTCCTCCCCACCATCCCTGGCGCTGTCCTTTCTGTCCATCGTGACCTTTCTTCCACCCAGCCTAGACCCCCTTTTAGGTCGCTGTCCTGGTTGTCGCCTATTTTTGCAAAAACACAGACTGCAATTCCTCTTTTTTTAAACTTTTAATTATTTTTCTCTTTCTCAATTCTCACTCGTTAATTTCCAGTCTCCGACCAGTGGGAAACCACGGACTGGTCAAGGGACTGGGGTGTGACCAGGACCGTGGGGTGTGGCCTGGTGGGGGCAAGTGCTTAAGTGGGTCCCAGAGGCTCCAGGTCATTTGCCTGCACCTCTAACATCTGACCACCAGGTGACGCCCACGCACTGACTATGGAGTGCGGTGCTAAAGTGTCTTCACCAATCTCAACAGCAACAGGGTAACCTTTCTTCCTTAAAAATGCTGACAAAAGCTGGGAGGCACTCTGGGAGGCTGAAGCAGGAGGATCTCAAGTTTGAGCCCAGCCTGGGCAACTTCATGAGACTCTGTCTCAAAATAATAAAAAATAAATAGAGGGGGGGAGAGTTTAAGCTGTAGTTCAGGGTGGAAGCCCTGGGTTTAATCCCCGGTGCCGTCAATCAGACAGTTGCTGAAAAGGCACCACTTTGGACCAGTGTGCTTGGAGTCACAAAGGGTAACCCCGTGCTCAAGGCCCTAAGAACAGCGCCGTCCTGTGGAGTTCAGACCCCGTGCCATGCCTGTCATTTTACATTTTCCAGCCTCTATCTTTAAAAAAGTAAAAACAGATGGTTCCAATAAAATATTTAACTTGACCTAATATATCAAAATACTATCATCTCATCATGTAATCAATATAAAAAGTATTGTGGAGATACCTCACATTCCTTTTTTTAAAAAGTTGTACTAATCCTCAAAATCTGCTCTTTATTTTGCACTAACAGCACAACTCAGTTTGGACTAGCCTCCTTCTGAGTGAGCAAAAGCCATGTGTGGCTAAGGGTGTCCACTACCGTCCAGGGCTGCAGATCTCGTGTGTGCGTGTGCGTGCGTGTGTGTATGTTGCCGGGGACTGAACACAGGGCCTTCAGACTGAGCTATGTCCCCAGCTCACTAAGTCACTAAACTGCCCAGGCTGGGCTCAAACTTGTGAGCCTCCTGCCTCAGCCTCCCAGGGCACTGGGATTACAGGCCTGCGCTGCCATGCCTGGCAGGAGATTTTCTCTTATCCCTGTGCTCCAACTTGCTCCCTTCTCTTGGAGGGATGACAGGGACACTCTGATTCTGAGATGCTCCGTCTGAGGAGTCCTCTCTGAAACTCTGCGGTAGGGACCCTTGCAGTGTGGGGTCTGCCGGTCACAGCGGCTCTTGATGCCAACAGAGATGCGCGAAACCTTGTGGACGCCCTCAGCAGTGGGGCTGCCTCCTCCGTGAGGGTCGTTGCCAACATTGCCGCCAACCTGATCGCATTCCTGGCCATGCTGGCCTTCGTCAACGCAGTGCTGTCCTGGCTGGGTGCCATGGTGGATGTTCCGGGGCTCAGCTTCCAGGTGCGGCTCTCGGGTTAGGGTTAGTCCTGGGCTGGGCAAGCCAGAGACCCAGCAAGGCCCACCCGCCCGCCCTGTGTCCTAGCTTGTCTGCTCCTACGTCCTGCGGCCAGTGGCCTTCTTGATGGGGGTGCCCTGGGAGGACTGCCCGGTGGTGGCCGAGCTGCTGGGGACCAAGCTCTTCCTGAACGAGTTCGTGGCCTACCAGGGGCTCTCTGAGTACAAGCGGCATCGCCTGGCCGGGGCTGAGGAGTGGGTCGGTGCCCGGAAGCAGTGGATCTCGGTGAGCGTAGCCCCTTTCCCTGTGGCTGGGTGACACGGCCATGCCCAGGGGCCTCTGAGGGCTGCTTTCCTGGCTCTCTGGGCCTGGCTGGGACACAGTAGCATGGGCCCTGCTGCTGTCTTCTGGCGGCCTCTTGTTTGAAATCCCTGTGACCCAACTATCTGTGGGCTGCTATCCCGTGGCCTCAGGCCAGCCTCTGCCCCGCTTCTTTTGTAGGAAGTGGGTGTGACATGTGCCATAGGCACCCCAAGGAGACTGTGAGTGGCCAGTGATTGCCGAGGGCTGGGCGACTGGGAGACTGCACCACTGGGTGGTCTCTATGTATTTTGCCTAGTCTTTCCCGCCCACACACCATTTTGTACATAGGGATTTGTTTTTCAACACAGATTTTACATGAGCTCTTTTCCTTTGTGATTTCTTCTATTATTTCTTTTTTTTTTTTTTCTTTTTTTCTGGAGACAGGGTCTTGCCATGTAGTCCAGGCTTGCCTCCAACTCACTATATAGCCCAGGCTGGCTTTGAACTCACAGCAATCCTCCTGCCTCAGCCTCCTGGGTGCTGGGATTACAGGGATGTGCCACTGTGCTCGGCTTATCCTATCATTTCTATACTTAGAAAGTTATTTGGTAAGCATTGATTTCCTGAAACACTGTAGTGAAGTAGCCAGGTGTGCTGGTGCAGGCCTGTAATCCCAGCACTTGGGAGGCTGAAGCAGGAGGTTCACAAGTTCAAGTCCAGCCTGGGCGACTTAGTGACTTAGTGAGCTGGGATGTAGCTCAGTCTGAAGGCCCTGGGCTCAGTCCCCAGTAACACACACACACACACACACACACACACACACACACACAAACGAGGTGATCTGTGGTCCTGGGATATATAGTGAATTCAAGACCAGCCTGAATTACATAGTGAGACTCTGCCTCAGGAAAAAAAAAAAAAAACCAAAACACAAAACACCAAAACATAACAATAATAATAACAAACAAAAAAAACCCCAACCGGTATAATGAAATAATTAAGCTGGGGAGTCAGACAGAACTGAGTTCAAAGAACTCAAATTCTGTCATAGCCACAGCCTTGCTGTGTGAACTTTCTGAGTCACTCGACCACTCTGAGGCTCCGTTTGGTCCTGTCCAGTTGCACTGTCTCGGCTGCCTCAATATCCTGAACTGACTGGAAATGTTTACTTTTCCTGCTCATTTTGACTTTGCAGAAGAGCCAGAAGTCGCATAGTGCCAGATCCAGTGAATAAGGTGGATGAGGGCTCACTGTGGTGTTTTTACGAGCTGCCTTTCTGTTGGGTGGCTCTGGGCAGCAGCCTTCACTGTAGTTTTGATCACACCTCGTAAAGACACTCAGGAAAGAGGGCTCCAGAGCTGCTTCAGAAAGTGACAAGAACAGTGGATTCAATGTGCTCGAAGTGAGGGGGAGGATTTAGGGGATTAACTGCAATGTGTCTTTTGCTGTAATACTTTTTTTTTTTGCTATAATACATTTTTAAATGTAGTTTTTCACCATGTATTTCGATCACCCTTGCAATGGGGACAAGCCAGAAGGCAGGCGGCAGGCTTCCGGGGGCTCATTCCCTCCACTGGCCCGCAGCAGCTCGGGGTGCTCAGCCTGCGGGCATTCACAGTGAAGCAGCACGCTGCAGTGCGGGGAAGGGGCTGTCTCCCTGCGCAGCTAGCATAGGCTCGGCAGGGCCCAAGTGAGGGGACCCAGCCAGCCTGCATCACGCCCCAAGACGGCTGGGGACAAAGGCGTTAAGGGACAGACAGCAGAGGCATCTGTGTTCTCGAGGGATGATACTGGAGCCAATATAGAGCTAGGAGAGCAAGGCCAGGAGGGGACACAGAGGCTCAGAGGTCAAGGGCACACAGGAGGGGGAGACTGAGGTCAAGGGCGCCCCTCTGTGCTCACCCCCGTACCCTCAGGTCCGAGCAGAAACCCTCGCCACGTTCGCTCTGTGTGGCTTTGCCAACGTCAGCTCCATCGGCATCATGCTGGGCGGCCTGAGTGAGTCCTGTGCGCATCCTAGGGGCTGCGGCGGGAAGGGGCAAGGGAGCCAGAGAGCAGAGCAGAGCAGAGTGGGGTGTGGGGCGCAGGTGAAGGCAGTCCGTGGACCACGCAGGGGAGACAGAAGTCACGAGCAGGGCTGCCCCGTGTGCTCAGAGGCAGCCCTTCGCTGGCTCTGAGGGCGCTTGTGCCTTGCAGCCTCCCTGGTCCCCCGTCGGAGGAGTGACTTCGCTGGACTTGTGCTGCGTGCGCTCTTCACAGGAGCCTGCGTGTCCCTGGTCAATGCCTGTGTGGCAGGTGAGGGTGGACCCAGTCACCCCCAGGTCCAGGTGGCCCCCTGGGCGCCGCCTGCAGCTGCTGTCCCTCCACAGGCATCCTCTACGTGCCCAGGGGACCCGAGCCCGGGTGTGGGGGCCTCCTGAACAGCACGCTCAGCAGCAGCAGCTTCGAGGTGTACCGGTGCTGCCGCAGGGCCTTCCAGAGGTGCGGGGCCACGGGCTGGGCACCGGGGCACAGGCGGCAGGGCCACAGCTGATGGCCGGGGCAGGAGGAGGCCATGGCATGAGGACTCAATCTGGGGAGGCGTTGCAGACCAGAGATGCCAAGTGGCTTTCCCAGGCTCGTACGGCCTGTTCGCAGGCAGCAGAGGTGGCCTGAGACTCACACTGCGCCCTCCGTGTTTTCAGCGCCAGCCTGGAGTTCAGCTCAGCGGCGCGGGACAATTGCTGTCGGTTTTACAACCACACCGTGTGTGCCTAGTGGGCACAGGGCGCCTTGTTCTTCCCCACAGAACAACGTCCTCAGCTAGTCACCGGGCCTGGGCCACCCCAGTGCCACACTGGGAAGGGGCAAAGGGTACCATAAGTGGGGGCTTAAGAGAAGGAAGGCCCTGGCCCTCCCTGCACCCCCATTTCCTCTCTCCCCAAACATGAGTTCTCAGGGCCCTCTGTCCCCCATCTTGGGTCTCTCCGTGCCTTCCCCGTGTCATGGGTGTCTCACCCGAGGCCTCCTCCCTTCCTCCGGCTCAGTCTCCTCCCTGCCTGAGCCTTGGACTCAGTGGCTTTGCGCACCAGAGGCTGCTCCCAGTGGAGACCCTGCCTCCACCTGGAGGTGCTCCCTCTGACCCCCAGCACGTCCCAAACAGCACACTGCATGTGAGGTGCTCAGAGGGATCCACAGGCCATGCGGTTTGGGAAAGGGTGGCCCCAGGAAAGGTAGACGTTGTCGGGATTTCCTACCCTTTTCTGCAGCACTAGGGTTTGGACCAGGACCTCGAGAGTACTCTGCCACCGAACTACACTCCCAGCACAGTTTGTTTTGTTTTTTGGGACGGGGTCTTGCTCTGTAAGTCAGGCTGGCTTTGATCTCACTACGAAGCCCAGCAGTGATCCTCCTGCCTCGGCTTCCTGAGTGCTAGGATTAGAGGTGTGCACCACCACGCTCAGCCTTTGTTTTTGTTTTTGTTTTGTTTTTTGGTGCTGGGGATCGAACTCAGGGCCTTGTGCTTGCGAAGCTGTTTTTGTTTTTTACCGTAGTCTTGTCTGTGTTTGATGCGAATATGATACGATGTGCTTTCCCAATTTATTCTGCCCTCTTACTTGACGGCTTTGTGGAATATCATTAGGGAAATGCTGGTTAATGTCCTAGCTGCCTTACACGACTGTGATACTAGCGGACGTTCACAGAGCCCTGTCTCGGTTTCTTACGCTGAGGTCAGCCCTGTTGTTATTTTTAGTTGAGGAATCGGGGCCCCAGGAGGGTCAGGAACTTGGCCCAAGTGACACAGCTGCAAAGAGGAAGAGGCAGGATTTGAACCCAGGCACCATTCGAGTCTGGGGTGTTTCCCCTGCGAGGGGGCCGTCAGTGCAGGAAGTGACTCGCCCCACACCCTGTGCCCCGAGGTCCTTCCCCTGCCTTTGTCCGGCCAGTTTTCCCAGCTCACCCTCTGTCTCCCTGCCCATGCTGCGGCTCCTGCTGTCGCAGTGCTCGTTTCCCAGCAGCGTGGCCCGGCACCTTCGCCCCACCTGCCGCCCCCGACGTCCTGCCCACGCAGAGGGAGCGCGGGACGGCGCCGCAGCAGGGCCCACTTCCGCTCCGCGCGGCCTTCACTTCCGGGGCACCGGCCTTGACCCGCCGCGCGAGCCCGGGCCCTGCTTGTCTGTTGGGCTCGGCGCCACCCGCTGGGCCGCGGGCCGGCCACACCCCGCGCCCCTCCCGGGTCCTGGCGCACTCAGGCGGGAGGCTGGAACCCCGCTGGGGCTCTGGGGGTGCTGCCGTCGCCCGTGTGCACAGACTGTGGTTCTGACCCGTGGACAGCTTCCCTTCCCCACCACCCGCCGCGCTCCTTCCTGTCGCCCTGCGGGGAGGGAGTCGGGGCTGCAGGTGTGCGCTCCCAGAGGCGGCACCGAGGCGCATTGCTGCTGCTTCCGGCAGCAGCCCCCAGGCGGGCTGGCACAGACCCGCACCGCCTGCACGGCCAGCGTCCTCAGCCGCAGCAGCGCCGCTCTCACTGCATCCAGAGAGGAGCTTGGGCCTCCACGGCCGTCTCCAAGTGGCTGAAGGTTCCTTTGCAAGGAGGGGGGAGTATTTGGTGTCCCCGTGCTAAGAAACGGACCCAGACCGCTGCTGCTATCACCCTGCTGGCCAAGGAGGGGCTGGCTTTTTTGTCCACAACTCTTAGAAATTGAAGGGTGCAACAAGCACCGTAAAGAACGCTGTCTGTGAGAGTGAGTTGTCTATTTTAAATAGAATGTGTGTCGACGTTGTATTAAGAACTGGGGCGCTGGGAGGTGATTAGGTCGGAGGGTGGAGCCCTGGAGAATGGCCTAGCTCTCTCACAGGAGAGCCCCGGGGAGCCCCCACCACTTCTGAGAGAGGCTGGGCCGAAGCCGCCTCTGCCAGCCCCAGCCAGAAGAACCTGGCCCTGCTGGTACCCTGAGCCTGGACTTCCGGCCCTCAGAACTGTGAGAAGTGAGCTCTTGTTGTTTCTAAACTGCTCAGATTGTGGTATTGTGTGTACAGTCTGAACTGGCAGAGGCAGAGGCCTCACCCTGTGACCTCATCTGACCTCCCGCCCTCCCACAGGATGGGAGGGGAGGGGCCCAACCAGTCCCACGCACCTACTGTGCCCCAGGCTCACTCTGACTAGGCCTGACCAGGCGCAGGGCAGCTGTGAGCCTACTCAGAAGCGCTGAAGGACTGGAGCCTGCCTTAGAGAAGAGGCGGGAAGGGATGGCCCAGAGCCACATGCAGTAGGCAGATCCCAGAGAAGGAGGGGGACAGGTCCCCAACAGGGCTTCTCAGGTGTCTGGTGGTACCCGCCAATGGCATTTTTTTTTTTGAGGCTGTTTGCATATTACAGAGTTAGAACTATGCCAGAGTAGGACTGCATGAATTACAGTTTATATTAAATGTCTTTTTTTTTTTTTTTTTTTTGTACTGGGGATTGAACTCAGGGCCTTGAGCTTCCTAGGCAAGTGCTCTACCACTGAGCTAAATCCCCAGCCCCTGTTACCTGTTTTAATGCAGAATACAACAGGATAATGATAGGATCTCTTTGTTCAGTTAAAGCCCAATTTAATAATAAAACCATTTCTATTTATAACAAATATATGTAACATGTGGCCAATACCTGTAATGGTGGCACATGCCTGTAAATGGTGGCACACATCTGTAATTCCAACTATTCAGGAAGCTGAGGCAGGAGGAGTCCAAGTTTGAGGCAACTTAGTAAGACCCTGTTTCAAAATGAAAGCATTTTAAAAAGGACCAAGGATGTAGTTCAGTGGTAGAGTCCCTGAGTTCAATCCCTAGCATCATAAAAAAAAAGGGGGGAGATGTTGCATATTTTTATATAAACAGGTTTTTCTTGGAAATGTGTAGATTCTGCATTCTTCGGTATCTAGTGTAATTATAATCAGTGTACAAGTTTTGCTTATTATTTTAAATTAAGCCCTAAGAGAGTCTGGTAATGTGCCCCTCTCAGTCCTATGACTCTATGAGTGACTTCATTGGGAAATTTCCCCTTAGGGTGGTTGGAGGTTAGCTTGGCCTGCCCTGTAGATTTCACACTTTTGGCATCCAGAACTGTGCATAAAAAAATTTCTGTTGTTTCAAGCCAGCAAGTTTGTGACAGTTTATTAGGGCAGCTGTAGGTGACCAATATAGGTACCTTAAATGGGATCCTAGAACAGTAAAAGGACATTAGGGAAAAATTAACGAAATCCAAATAAAGTATGGAGCTCAGTCAATGTCTTGATGATCTTCATTCATTCTTTGAGACAAGGTAGTATCTTAGTCTGTTTGGGCAGCTGTAACAAAACAGTGTAGACGGGGTGGCTTCCAGAAAACAGAAATTTTTTTCACAGTCCTGGATGCTGGGACATGCAAGATCAAGTGCTGGCAGATTCAGTGTCTGGAGAGGGCCCCTTCCTCGTAGGTGGTCATCTGGCTGTGTCCTTACCGGCAGAAGGAGCGAACGAGCTTCCTCTTACATCCAGCCACTAATCCCATCCAGATGGAGTCTGCCCTCAGGACTGACTCGCCTACCAAAGGCCCCTCTTCTAAGCGCCTTCACCTTGGGGTTAAAATTTTAACATACGAAGATCCGAGCACACAGTGATGTAAGACAGAACAGAGCAATCTGGGTATGGAATGTATGGGAACTTGGTATTATTTGTGGAATCTTTCTGTAAATCTAAACTATTATAAAATGTAAAAATTTATTTAAAAAATTGCACAGGGAGGGCTGGGGATTTAGCTCAGTGGTTAGAGTGCTTGCCTTGCAAGCATAAGGCCCTGAGTTCAATCCCCAGCTCCAAAAAAAAAAAAAATTGCACAGGGAACAAATCCCGTGATCCCCCTCCAGGAGTAGCGCAGGCCTGCTACGTGTGCATGGCGGGAGGGCCCCAGGGTGGGGAGCTGACCGTCTTTCAGCCCCTTCCTGTCATGGCTGGGATCTTACCTCTGGGTCTCTCACTTTAACTCGAGCTCATGCCTGTGGCTGAGTATCGATGAGTCCTGATCTCTTTGCAAACATCGTGCTCTTGAGATGACTTCCGAGTGGGGACCAGTGAGGCCCACATCTGGACAGGGCCAGAATTGTTGCTGGGAGGTGGCCGCCCCCACTCCAGCCTTTCTGAGAACGGCACGCCCACGTCGTGGACGGCGTC
>PVJO010026478.1:0-21071 GCA_004026905.1 Hystrix cristata
AAAAAAAAAAAAAAAAAAAAAAAAAAACAAAAACAAAAAAACAATAAAACTAAGAGTGAGCCACATATTTTACAGGAATTAGGGGTTGAAAGAACTTTGGGAAAGTATGTTAAAGAGTAAATTGTGTGGCTGGGGATTTAGCTCAGTGATTAGAGTGCTTGCCTTGTAAGCACAAGGCCCTGAGTTCGATCCCCGGCACCACAAAAAAAAAAACAAAACAAAAAAAACCAAAAAACTTTATTTGAAGGATGGTGTGAAGCATTTGAAATACTGTGGAAGTGTGACAAAATCCTTGTTTTCTCCATTTTTGAAAGAAAAACAGGTAAATTGTTATTTCAGTATGTGCAATATTTAAAGTCATAATAGATTTATTCTCTGTTCCACTAATCCTTTTCCCATGATACTTAATGGTGCCACAACCTGGGTTGAAATACTTTCAAGTAAGTTCTTAGAAATGTTCCGAGTATCTGGAGACTCATCCAGTTTCTTTTAGTCCTATTCGTTAGCTGTCCTGCTTTTAATTTGCCAATATTCATGTTCACCTCATGATTTTAAATCGAGAAACTATGAAGCAATAACAGAAAAAACAACGTACTGAGCTGAACCATGACTTACTTTTGAAAAATGAGCTTGTTTCTCTAGCAATAAGATGTTAGGTGATAAACCACATATCTGAGATCATAAAGCTGTACAGGAAGTAAGGGCAGAAAGTCAGGAGGGTCCTCTGTCTGTATTGATGGCATCTTTGCCTCAATTAATGAGCTGTGGTGTTGTTGACCAGAGGGCAGAAATTCAGGTTGTTCCGAATGGAAGTCAATTCAGAATGTTTTTTTAATGTTAACCAAACATACGCCTTTAACAGCGTTAGTTGGTAGTAGTTGCATGTGGCAAAAATTTCCCGCCCTATTAATCCCAGCACTACAGCGGAACACTAGAATGATGTGTCTTGGCACTCTGGAATCCTCTTGGCTGTATGACTGAGAAGAGAAAAGCTAATTATTTTTGTGGCTGGTCTTGAATTATTGCTTTCCTGAAGGCATAGTCTTCAAAAATGGGAAATTATACAAAGGACAGTTTAAGAACAAGATAGGAAGAGCTACAGAAAGGGATTCTGGCTTTAATTCTGTCAATGTCTGAAGCTTCTACAAAAATTTTCTTTGGAAAATATAAATGTAAATTAAATGAATTGGTTGACAGGTTGAATCATTCCAGATACAGCAAATAAGGTGTTTATTTTCCAAAAAGTCAAGGTCAAACTCTGTTCAACTATGGATTTGTACTAAAGTTCTTTCATCTAACATGAGATAGTAAACATGGCCATTACTCTAAATATTTTTCATATTTTTCAGTTTTGTTGATGAATAATAGTCCATCACTTTGATACTGTGTTAACAATTTACTGTCCATTTACTAATGAACAATTAGAAAATACTTATTTTATTTTTGCTTATTAGTAAGCAAAAATAATAAGTAGTAATACTTATTAGTAAGTCTGAAACAAATACTTGCATTCCTTTAAGCATTCTTTGGAGGTAATATCTTAAATTAATTTTATGTATAATTATATTCAATTTGAGAAATTATGATTCTTTATACTTTTTATTCATTTTATATTTTAAAATGTGAAATGTTTGCGTAGTTCAAAATCCAAAATTTTATAGATGAGGACATTAAGAAAAGTCACACCTATCCAAATCCCTTTCAGTCTATTCCTATCCACCATGTGGTTTTACTGTCCCGTGTTTCTTTTTACAAAAGTAAACAAATACACACACACACACACACACACACACACACTCACTCTGATATCTCCTCTTCTCATACCAGTTTTATAAAAACTCATCTTTTCCCAGGGACCTGAGATGCCAGGTTTTTTTTTTTTTTTTTTCAAAATACGTGTAAACTGTCCCTGTTTTTTCTTACACAAAATGTAGTTTTCCATCTATATGCTCTTACAGTTTGACTCTTTAACTTAATATGATTTCACAGCTACTCCATGTGAGTCATGGGAATCGTCTCTTTTTCTTGGTACAACTGCGTATTACTCCACTGCGTGGCTGGACTAGAGGTTCTTCAATCCATCACCTGTGGGCGAGCATTTTGGTTGCTTTCTATATTTCGTTTATAAAATATAAAGCTACAGAAAAAACTGTCCCTTCCTTTACATAAGTAGAGGTCCAGTTTCAGGGTAAATTCCTAGAATTGTTTGTTTTGCTAACATCTGCTTCATAGAATTCGTTTTTTTTCCCCTTTGTTTTGTTTTTACCACTTTCTATTTGTTTTTACCATTTTCTATTCCCCCTGTGAAGCAGAAGATCTTTATCATCTTACCATCGACCTCAATTTTTGCCAGTTTGGCTAGAAATGTTAATGTGACTTCAAATGTTTTTTACCCTAAAGGAGAGTAAGCGTTCTTGCATATGTTTAAGAAGCCATGTGCATCTTTTTTTATGAATATGGTTTAGTTTTCGCTTGTGTAACAAATTTCCATAGACGGGTGGCTGAAAACAAAAACATTTATTGCTCACAGATCTGACAGCTGTGAAGTCCAAGGTCAAGGTCTTGGCCTGGCAGATCTCGTGTCTGTTATGGGTACTTCCCGGTCTGTACACAAGGGCCTTGTCATTGTTTCTTCACATGGTAGAGAGCAGAGACAGGGAGAGCTGGCCCTGCACCTTCCTCTTCTCTGGGCACTAAGCCCTTTCATGAACAACCTCATTTATTAACTTCCAACAGCCCCATCTCCAAATAACGTCACATGGAGATTAAGCATCTTCATCTATCGTACGGGTTTTGGAATTCAGTCCATGGGAAGGTGTGTAGTCATGCGTTTTGCATGTTTATGCATCCAGTGTCTATCTGCCTCTTGACTTTTTTTTTTTTAGCTTTTTTTATATTGAGGGCATCGGTTCTTCATCTGTCCTGGATGTGTAAAGTATTCACCCAGGTAGCTCTTCTTTCTAATATAATCTCTGTACATTTGTATCTTGGGTTATCCTGGGTTCAATTTCTATAAGGAAAAAGTAGACTTTATTACAGAATGACCAACGTATCAGAAGTTACCATTTTATCTGCTAAATTATACTCTCAATACTATTCTTTTTTCCTCTCAACAATTGTCCCCCACGGATAAACACCTGTTGCCCAAGGCAATTTTATTTCTTCTATATATTATTTTATGTGCCTTCAAACTATCATTTTCTACATATCAAACTTGACTTTTCAGTTTCGTTTTTCAAATTCTTAGGAAACGAAAAGCAAAATAATTACTGATTAAGCAATTGACATGATCTTATAATTTTAACCAACTAGTTCAGGAAATCAAAATGATAGACAAAAACTTGGGGTTAGTCTCCCTGATGAATTAGACTTTTAGAAATCTGTGCCGTGGTCAAATTGTTCATTCTATGATTTCTGAGGGTATTTTATGTAAGAACAGCTCCTGTGCATTATTCATGTTGACAGGCTCTTTAAATAGCCATAAAGCATGTGGGAGCAGATTAATACTGTCTTTGCCCTGTGCTTTTGAAGCTCATCAGTGTTATGAGGTGGAAATCTAGCCTAACTTCGGAAGCTTTCTTATATTCTCAGCTGCTTGCGGTGGCATAAGGAAGTACCTTCGCTGCATTTCTGTGGGTGAAAATGGCACATTTTCTGATTGGATTTTAGCTGAGGAGGATGAGAACTGTCAGTTTCACTTTCTAACTTAGGGAAAAATGTTCCAAGTTGAGTAAATTTTTCTTGAAAAGAATGTCAGGAGTAGTAGCTGCCTGCGACTTGTCTGCCCTGCTCTTTGGGCCAGATTTCCTTCACATTGGTCACCAGGCATATGACCACACTCGCTGCTTATGCCTTGTGGGATACAAGAATTCAAATTGTATTAGCTGTCTTGAGAAGCAGCACGGTTTAATGTATTTAAATCATTATTTCTAAAAAGTAAGTAATTTATACGTTTAAAAATTGCTGGTTACTAAAGGTTATTAGAAAGCACTCCTCCCTTCTCCTCCGCCCATCCCTGTTTCTTGTTTGCTTCCCCTAATGCGACAGTTCATAGTAGTTTCCTGTTCTTGTTGCCCAGAAAATTCTATAAATGATGTCATGCCATTAATGCTATTAAAACTTAGTAATATGTCTCAGAAATTATGTCATATTAATACACATCTCTACATTGTTCCTTTTTTAGAAGTCATTGCATCTTATCTTTCTTTTTGAATGTATCTTTATGTATATATTGAGTCATTTCTTAAGCATTTTGTGGTTCCATTTTTTTTTTCTGATCTGAACAATGCTTCCATGTGTATCCATTAAATTTATCTTTGCGTATAATAGCAGCATATCTGAATTTCTTACAAATGAAATTACTGGGTCTAAGTGTGTGCACATTTTAAATCATGAAATCTGTTGCCAAATTGCTTAACAAAGAGGTCGTAGGGCTGGGAATTTAGTTCAGTTGTTAGAGTGCTAACCTTGTAAGCACAAGGCCCTGAGTTCGATCTCTAGCACCAAAAAAAAAAAAAAAAAAAAGAGGTTGTATCAATTTTACTTTTACAGTAGTGTTCAACATTACCTCTTTTCATGCTCTTACCGATGCCATATTTGATCAGACTATTTTGGCTTTTATAGATACTGTAGATGAAATGTTAGTAGTTCTTTATTAAATATTTTCTTCTATTTCTAACCTTGTTCTTTGCCCATTTTTCAGTGAGTTGTTTTTCCTTTGCTTATTGCTTTGTAAAATGTTTTGATAGATTAAGAGTTATCTCTCATGTATTTATGAGTATTATCTCTGACTCTTAATTTTAATTTGCTCTTTTAGCGTTTTTGCTATGCAGAATTGTGTTGTGGCCAAATTTACTCATTCTTTTCTGTGTTTTTAATTTAAAGTGCTAATTTGTATACTATCCGTACTAAAGCAATGAAGGCCATTTTGTAATTCCTCCCAGTGTTTTCAGGGTTTTGATTTTTATGCTTATACCTTTGAGATATCAAGGTCTTACTTATGACTGTGAAAAACAAATCTTTGTTAGTCAAGATACACTAAGGTGGTCCACGACAACAGACCACCCCAAAATAGCAAAGAAGCAAAACATCAAAATCGCATTTCTTGTTCAAGCAGTCTGCTGAAGGCCTGAAAACAGGCCTGAGATGGCTGACCTTAGCGGTCTCCATCATATCTCTCACGGGCTGTGTCACTGCAGCATTTGCATTTGCATTCATTGTGGCAGAAGAGAAGCAGCTGTAAAATCAAGAGCGTCTTGCCGGTGCCTCCACTCGGGAGTGACACACACGTTTTCTGCTCATTATTGTTTTGGCTGCTCTTGGTTGAATGGCCCCACCGAACGGGGAGGTCCCTGGGAAATGTGGGCCCCGTCAGAAGAACAGAGAACCTTTCGTTAGTGAGCTGTCATATTTCTCACAATGACATTTTTATTCTACTTACTGCTGACTTATCCAATACTAACTATTGCATAATCCATTTTTCTCACTAAGTTGAAATTCAATCATGATTATATTTTGAACATCTAATATAGTGTATCTATTCTTTGCTCTGATATTATTTGCCTTTCCGTATATTTTGGGGTTGTTAATAAAGTGTTTTAATTATTAATAATTATTATAAAATGTTTTAGTTATTATAATATTTCATAATTATTTATTTGGTAGATATAGTCCTACTCTCCATTAGTTTTTATTTGTTCTTTATCTAAATTTTATATGAATTTGAGAGTTAATTTATATTGTTCACTTAAAAGCCCTGTTGAATTTTTATTGGCATTAATTTAGATGTTTAGAGTAATATAGCAATGTTCTTAGCATGCTGAATATTTCTACCAGAGTATGTATTGTTGTTCGGGTTGTCTTTAGCCCCTTATAAATGTTAAAAGTCTTCGCTATATAGATCTTACATGTTTAAAGTTGTTTTTCCTGTGTACTTCACCACTTCACTGTTCTTCTAGAAAGATCATTCATTTACATTTCTAATGACCTTTAAAAGAAAACTCCTTTTTGGTATATCTTTATACATCAAGCACTTCATTGAATCCTTTGTAACATTTTTCGGTGGATTGTTTTCATCCTAATGGACATACAGTCAAACATCTATGACAAATGATAATTTTGTCTCCTCATTTCCAGATTGAAGCCTATATTTTCTTTATCATTGAGTGTAAGTTTATATATTTAGCCAATTTTGTAAAATCCTTGTCTTTTTTAATTTGGGCTAAAATTAACCAGTATTATAAATAGATACATGTTTAGAACTACTTACTTCAATAAAAATATCAAACCTCTTCAATAAAAAAAAAGCCCTGCATTAGGTTTCAAATGAAGGAAAAAGACAAATAAGACCAGGGCCTGGCCCTCAGGGTCCTTACACTTGAATACATAAAAGTTGCTATAACACCATGTCTGATGTGTTCAGTGGCATCGATGGAATACAGAAGTGTTCTGGAATATCAGGATACTAAGTTTGCGATGTGGGCTGGGAATTGGCTTGGCTGGGATAAGAGCAGATGCACAAAGATACACAGAAACGATAGCATTGAATCCAGCCTCGGTAGACATTCAGACTCAAAACAGGAATGGATTTCAGATCCACTAGCCATTGCAGACCTCATGGGACAATCCAGATTCATTTTTGAAGATTAATTTTATTTGAGGCCTAGCATTGTTATGTCCGTGGACATTCACTACATTTTGGAGACCATCCATACATGAGAATGATTCACTAGTAACTCATTCATGCATATTTTATTTTGAAATATGAAGACCCATTCTGTTGGTAACCAGGACAGTTCTGTCTGAGTCATTGAGAAACATGTGTTGTGTGTACTTTTCTTTGTTATTTAGAAGGTATCCTAGCCTTTGAGTTAAGTCAGCACTTTTTTTTTGACTTATAATTATTTATGTATGGGTAGAGATGATCTTTTTTATTAAATGAACGATGTGACTTTAATTATATTGCAAGAATAATATGGGTTTTTCTTTCCAGGCAAGTTTTAATTTAAGGAGTATTGACAGGCAACTTTCACTGAAGGCAGTTGTTTTATGATGTCTTGGAACGAGTACTCTGTGCTGAGTTTATTTAGCTAAGTTTTTGTTTGAGTTTTAGCCAAATATCTGGATATTAGTGGCACAAAGCCAGTTTTCCTCAGTTTTCCTGCTGTATACAATCAACATGTGGAATCACAAAATCCCTGAGTTCTCTCCATTTCTCAAAGCAATTCCAGCTTTGTCTTGCACATCAAATGATGCACATTTCTCAGTGTAAAGCATATCTCCTGGGGCTGACCTGAAAATAAGAGATTAAGAAGCACCTTGCAAGAGGATATCAGCAACAATCTGAAGCTTATTGGGCTTTTCTTCCTTCTTTTTCCCTTTATCCCCCTCAGCAGCAGGACACAGTGTTCCTTGGGAAACTAGTATTTGGGGGGAAATAATCAATTTCCTATTTATATGAAATCAAATGACTTCCTACACTCAAAATGATGCAGACAAGCATAGCATGCTATGATTTGAAGATTCAGAAATTTCTATAAAAATTTAATAATCCTTTCTTAGAAATATTAGTATTCACTTATAATAAATATTTGTTTTTCTAAGTATTTATTTTTTTCTTTATCAACATTTTATAAGATACATTCAGTATTCAGTCCATAAAACAGAGTTGAAGATATTTTGGAAACATGATTCTAATATTTTAAAATGCCATTAAAAGTATTATGACTAATTTTGGATCCAAATGATACACCAAATCATAATTCTTGAAGTTGAATATGACCCAAATACCAGAAAACAAAAAGTGGTATATCCTTCTCAACTCTTAATTCCTCTCAACCTTATTTTGTCGACTACTTGAAGAACTCCTCTTTGCCTCCAGTAAATATTCAAATGCTAATTCTTTGATACTTAGGTCTCAAAGCAGATATCAGTCTTATTCTGAAGCTCTAACAAATGTCCCTAGAATGCAGTGGCATAAAATAAGAAGCTTTTGTTACTGCTAAGGAGTCTTTAGGTCCACAGGGTGGTTCTCCGGTTCCAGCCCAGGCTGAGATCACTCGTGTATCTTTGGTCAGCTGTGGCCCTGCTGATTGGGGCTGTGCTCTTTCTCACATCTGGGGTCACCTGGTTCCAGGATGGTCCGTGCTTTTCTCCAAGTGTCCCATGTGCCGTTTTCTTAAAATCAGTCAGGCCTGCACAGGTTCTCAGGAAGAAAACAGAAGAGCTGGGGAGAGCGGGTAAGCACACGAGGCCCCTGGAGGGCAGATTCCAAGCAGGTACCCCTTCACTTAGGCCAAGTTCTGAAGACTAAAGCAAGTTTTAAAATCAGCCTCGACTTAAGGGCAGAGAAATAGACTGTTGCTCAACAGGAAAAGCTGTAGTCACATCGCAGTAGGGATTGGATACAGAGACAATGGAGAATTTGGCCCATTTTTGTGCCCAGTGTACTTTATTTTCCTTTCCAGAAGCTGCCTGCTTCAACCAAAATCAAAGCCGGCTGAAACCTGGACAGTACAGTAGCCAAAATTTCTTTCCCTTTATGCATCACTGCGGTCAATTTATACCAGCTTAGAAGGCCACTTGTTCAACGTAGCTATTAAATTATGTGAACTTAAAATGGAACACATTATATGGAAATAACACCAAACCCACACTTCCTAATTATTTTTATTACCTGTGCTCTCAATATTATTCACAACTATCTTAACCAGATGGTGGAAATGCTGTATAATCGTGCATTACTATACACATCTGCCCAGATATGTTTTTAGTGATGTTGGGGTTCGGGAAAAGGTACCTCAAAGTGGGTGCTTTAGCAAGCTGTATACTTGGAACTGAAAGACATTAGAAGGCCTCAGAAAGGCAGTTCTTTTTTCTGGTTTTCTTCTAACCTTCTTTCTTTGGCTTCCTTTTCTTCCCCAAAGAAGAGAGAAACCAAAAAATCCTCTTCTTCAGGACAAGCCATAGAAACCAGGACTCCGTTCCCTCCAAGCAAGGCTTAAAGCCTAGAAACGTCTGTCTGATCTTTCCCCATCTGTCCTTGTAAAAGCTGCTGCAAAGATGCTCTCTGACCCGCGGTGTCTGATAGTAGATCGTAAGACCCCCCTTCCCAGAGGGGTCCAGAGGAAAGAGCGCTAGGCAGGGAAGCCGAGAGAAAGAAGTCTGGTTCTTGGTTCCCTCTTTTAGTCTATTACTATTAGGTCATGCCCTATTTTGTCCGATCACATTTCTAGATACTGTCCATTCTTCATCAAATCTTAGCATAAAAGTGGACACTTTCCCCCTGCATCTTTGGGTCTTCGGTTTTGAGGTTCCGTGTCACACATAACAATGATCGAATACCTGTGTTACACTTTTTCTCTTGTTAACCTGTCTCTTGTTGCAGTGGTCCCATGGTCCTTCTGATGGGAAGAAACTGTAACATACCTTCCCACCTTCACAGGGACAGCATGCAGAGGTTGACATTGGCTGTGAGAGTATTGGCACCATTAAAACTGGCAAACACTACTAATGAGTATTCCTTGTTCTCTTTTTAATAGCTGCTTATTAACTTTTAGCCCTCCATGACTTCCTGTAAATGCCACGGAGGATTGGGAAGCCCATGCCAAATCATTAGTGCCCTTCCCAGCATGAGTTACAGATTCATGCACTCCTGAATGTTTTGTTGCTTTGGTTTAAAAAAGAAAAGACGTAGATGGAGTAAAGAAACTAAATTTCCTTAGTATGTATTTTTAAATCGGTGAGGACTATGGTAGCAAAAGCTGTTTTCTTCTTTCTTTAGTAAACTCTACTGCTCGTAATGAAAACAGATGTATTCACCTTACTTGTGTCAATGTATAAACCTAACCTTAAGGAAAAATAGAGGGCTGAGAAAGGTAAATAGTAGGCACAGTCATTAAAATAGAGTGCAAGCATTCAGAGGAAAATTGCCTTGTATTGTTTCTAGCCCCGTAATTTCAGGATGACTATTGTCTTGAGGAACAACAAAAGGCAACTGAAGGGCTCTGTGTTTTATCGCCTCGTTAGTGGAGATCCGGGCTTATTCATTTTTCTGAGTCAGATGGGTTGACGCTTGCCTTCCAGTATTCCACTGCAGGTAAAGGTCATTCCATCTCCCCAAAAGCCGGTGAGGCAGACAGCCTGTTCAGAGAGAAAACTTGCCGAAGAAACGGAGGCAAATAGAGAAAATGTAAAAAGTCAGGCAGCTCAGAGTCTGTTCTTCAGTCACACCACCTTCATGGTGAATTCTCAGACAATGCAATAACCGTACCAGTTCCGTGCAGTAATTTTATCAACTTACCTGGGTTGCTCTGTTTTTTAAAAATCCATTTACAATGGATGCTTTGATGAATTGTTGGGCTGTCGTAGTGCCCACTGAGAATTTAGGGTAGATGTTTGGGATATGATATTTCTCAGTGGGAAAAATGAGAATGATGACTACAGAATCATTCTCTTCCAAAAAAAAAAAAAATCAGCATCCTTATTCCAAGCTTCTGATAAGTTCTGTGAAAATTGTCTTCTTCACTCTTGCTGTAAATTTGGAGTCATAGCCACCTGATGTTTAACTGTTACAGGTAACTATGGATAGGAAGGCTAGACTGAATCATGTGATACTAAACATCATCTGTAAGAACCTGTGTTTAGATACACTCGGATAAATACAGAAATAATTATCGACCTGTGCACACCCATAGGTTAGTGTACATGTATGCATTTCCAAGGTCTGTCCATTAACGGAATCTTGAAGTAACCACACCCAAGAAGCATTGCACACACCTTATGCCCAGACCTTGGTTTCTAATATCATTCTTCAGCACCAGGACTCCGTGGAGAAATGGCTGACTATAGTGCTAGGGGAGGGAATTTTCAAGATACGCTGGGACTATGTTGTAGCTCCAGAAAATAAATATTCAAGAGGCACAATGATGGGAGTATGTCAGAGGGACTCAGGAGCCAAATTTAAAGTCCCCAGTGGCTGGTGCTGGAACCCTTTGAGCAATAAAATAAATGATATCATACTGGATTATAAATCAGTGTATAGATAAACATCTTTGAATCTCTACTCATATAATTAAATGACTGAGTACATTTTAAAAAATGGCAGACAAGAAACAAATCTCCCATACTGAAAGATCCCAAATGATTTATGTAGATGATGACATCTCGATAGAGTAGAACATAATTCCCCAATACCTGAGTGTTGTCTTCTTGTAGTGATTACCTTCCAAACAATACAGTACACAAACGGGGAGATGAGTAAATTTTCAGTGGAGAAACCTGTCACACACCATCTCAGCCGCGTAAGCAAGGTTAACATCACCGGTGATAAATCGGATCACTGCCGTGATTTGATAATGTGGCTATTTGATGTGACATGATCATGGCATTGAGCTAACTTTCTGCTTTGTGATCTTCCACCCTGATAAAAATGATAATTCCTGTGGAATCATACAAAAGCAGACAAACCCAAATTTAGAAACACTTCACAAAATACCTGAAGAGAACGATATTTTTCAAACCATCAGCCTTCAAAACAAAGAAAGTCTGAAAAACACATTTCAGAGGACTAAATACGACGTGGCTTCCTGAATGGAATTCTGTACCAGAAAAGGTGATACTAAATCCAAACTAAGAAAAGGTTACTAAAGCAAGACTTTAGTTAAAAATAATATATCAATTTTGGCTCCTTTGTTGTGAAAAAATATGTCATACTAAGGTGAGATATTAACAAAAGAAACCAGATGTGGAGTCTAGGAGAATGTTCTTACCGACTGAGTTTTCTGCGAATATATTCACAGAAGCCTAAAGTAGTTGCTGTGAAATGATTCTAAATGGGAAGTTTATTTTAAAGAAAAACCTTTACAATGACTGTGCTAGACGTTCTTTAGCAAATTTTCTTAGGTTTTAAATCAGATGCTTTCATCCACAGTGGTGGTTTGTTCTAAAGTGAAATGTCTGTAGTGTGCACTTGTAGGTGGTTGAATGCAACACATGCTTAGTACAGTGATACTTAACTTTGGATAGCTTTGTGCCTTTGAGGCTATTAGCATTTTTGCCTAGATAGCGGAAATCACACCGTTAAAAAGTCAACTGTTGGTCTGTTTCTAGCTATGTCACTATCCAGCTGTGGCATCGGAGACAAATTACTTCATTTCAGTGTCACCAGCCTTTCTGCCTCTGCCATGCACATACTGCTGGACACTGGAAGCCATGCATATCTAGTGACCATAATAATTATTATTTTTCTACTGCTAATTGCTGTGCAATTTCATTATTAAGGTTGATCCTTTGTGTTTTATTTGAATGAGGACGATGAAATACAAAGTATACTTAAATTTATTACCAAAAAACCCCTAATTTTCAGCATTTTTTGTAGTGTAGGACACTGAAATGTAATTTTTTAGGAACAAGTGACATTTCAGTAAGTCACTGATGGATGGGGAGAGATCACACCCGCATCCTTTTGCCATGTGGTCCCAACAAAACTGGCTAAGGACAGAAGAGTTCAGTGGACCTGACATCTTGGCGGGACTTTCACCTGATAGGGAAAGGACTTTTCCATGATGGCTTTTAGTTGCTTGCAACAGTCTTTCAACGTATATGGTCCTGACAGAAGCAAAAAACTAAATTGGAACTTGCGCTGCTCCTGGACCTTTTGTACGGGGGCTTTCATCCCGTTTTGGACAAATTTAACATTGGCAATCAGAGAGGGCCACCAATTCATGAATCAAAGTTGACATGCACAAGGACAGAAAAGGACATCGTTCATCTAGATCTTACATACTATAAACAAGTAAACGAATGAATATAGTCATTCAAAAAGTGATGTGAAGTATGAAGAAAAAGAAAGGAATAGATAAGACAGTGAATGGAGATGGAGTCCACCGCTTGAATCTAATGCATTTGTATTTGGGTGGTACTGATAATGAGTTGGGTCTAAGAAAAATGATCATGAATCCATTCCCCTGAGAGCTAAACAAAATGGAATGAATGAAAGCTGTAATTTTATATGCATTCATATTGCAGGTACTTTTTTGAGTCTGGCTGTATTCATTCACCATTATGAGATTCAAACATATTCTCATGTATAATCATGGATTAGTCATTCTCTTTGCTATGTAGCATATTTCACTTTATGACTATGCATCGCTTATTTATCCAATTGACAATCTTTTGTAGAGTGTGCAGCATGGTCCTATGACAAATAGTGTTTCTTTCACCACCCTTGAACATGCTTCTTGGCAAACACACACGCGGGTGGAATTGCTGAGCCATAGGATATAGGTGTGTTCATTAGGGGCAGACATTTTCCAAAGTGGTTTCCCTGATTTTTTCTTCACATTCTTTTTTTTCTTTCTCTCTCTCTCTCTCTTTTTTTTTTTTTTTAGCAATGAAAAACAATTTATTTCTTTAGGCCATAGTACATTTTTCTTTCTTTCTTTTTTCTGGTGCCGGAGATCAAACTCAAGTCCTTGTGCTTGTGACGCAGACAGTCTGACCACTGAGCTAAATCCCCACTGCCTGTAGTACATTTTTCAAAGTGCTTTGTTATCATTAAAAATCTATGTTTTGAGTTCTTGTCTGTGTGTGTGTATGAGTACAGTTGTGTGTTTTTGTACTGTTCTTCACATTCTTGCCAACAGTTGGTGATGTTCCTTTTTCATTTACTCCTTTCTGTGGTATGCTGTCATAGCTCATAGTATTTATCCTTTTCTTGTTATTTACTTTATTAAATGTAAATAATTTACATAATTTTTATTGAATTTGATGTGCATCTTGTGACCAGCTGTAAGTCAGTTCATGAACTACACTATGTATTGACCTGTGTTGGTCCATTTTTTTTTGGTTTTGTTTTTGTGCTTTTGGTTAGTTTGTTTGTTTCTTCAGTTTTTTGGGTCATGGGCTTGTTCACTGTAGCGGATTTAATAAATGATAGTGTACATATACTGATTCCCAGAACCTGTGAATGTTGTCATACTTAGCAAAAAGTTATTTGCAGATGTAATTAAGCATCTTGAGGTGAAGAAATCATTCTTGGATTATTCAGGTCGATGTCAGTACAAGGAGAAGTGTCCTTGTGAGAGACACCAGGTGATTTGACACAGACAGAAAAGGAGAAGGTGATGTAAAGATGGAGGCAGAGTCTAAAGCGATGCGGCCCCAAGACAGTCAATGCTAGGAACCACCGGAATATTAGAGAGGTGAGGAGGGGAATCTCCCTGAGAGCCCACAGAGAAGGCCTGACCTTACTGACACCTTAGTTTTGGACTTCTTGCCTCCAGGACTGTAGAAGTAAATTTCTGTTTTTTAAGCCATCAGATGTGTAACAATTTGTCACAATAATGACAGGAAACATACCTCAAAATATACAGTTTATCATCTCATTTAAAACTGCACTATCAAATATGGTGACCAGGAACCAAATCTGAAATTTGAGTGATCCCAATCGGATGTATGTAAGTTAATATATACACTGAATTTGCAGTCCTAGTATGAAAAAAGAAATGAAAAATATATCACTAATAACTCCATATAGTAAAGATGGGTTGAAATAATATATTGGAAATACTAGGTTAAGTAAAATACAGTATTAATTTCACTGGTATCTTTTTAATAATATGGCTGCTAGACAATTTAAAAATATACATATGATTCACATTATAGCCTATTAGGTAGTGCTACTCTGAAACAAAGTGCAGACATTTAGAAGTCTATCTATAAGTACAACCTAACTGTTGACATGTCAACATAAATTCATCCCTTTAGTTTTTTTTTTCACCAATAAAGAGTAAAGACTTATTGTGCTGCTGTTTTCTGATGATATTATACAGATTACTTGGGGTGGGAATTCAGGAATTCCGTTTCTGTAGTTAAAATATCTAAAATCATACTGCAGAGCCTTTCGGTAAAAAAAAAATATGGCTTTGTTACCTAACAAATCAGATGCATTTTTCTTCCTGCCTGTTAAAATAGAAAGCCAATGTCCTCATTAAAGAAATTGATACAGTTAGGAAATTTATGAATCAACTTACTTAAGCTATTTCATGCTATTGAATACATCACAAAGTTTATTAGTTATTGCTGCCAAAAAGCTGTATAACAAAATTCCTCATACTAATAGTTTTCAATAACAGGCATCTATTGTTTTGTTCAGATATCATGCTGTGTTGTATCAGCTGTGTTATGCTCGGTTATACTGTATGCTGGCTGAATTTAGCTCCAATTTTCAAGGTAGATTCAGATTTCAACTTTCCCCTCCTGAAGTCATGGAGCCAACAGCTCCAAAGGATTGTTCTTCCTAAAACAATGCCAGTAAGTCAAAAAATGTACAAAACTCTTCCTACCTGTTACAGCCATGGGTCATATCTGCCACACTCCTACTTCCACCACTCTTGATTGGCCAGAATCAGTCAGATGACCAAACTCAAAGTCGGTGGGGCATGGATGTGCATGCTCCCACCTGGACCCTACTGTGGGGTCCCAGTGTGAACGAGTGAAGAAGCGAAAGCAGTAATCCTGTGTGCTACACAAAAGTCACTACTTTTCTCTTCCACCTTACTGTCAGTACTCCATCTTCATTGCATACCTAAAAGTGATCAAATTCTACACTAGGAGAAGCGGGAGGTTGGAGATGAGTGATGAGCCTCACTCTGCCTTGTATGACTTTATGGTGTCATAGACAACAGAGTCCCATCATTAACCTCCTTTTGCTTCCTCATCTGTTACGCAGAGATGATACTGCAGCCTGTTTTACATGTTCATAGTCAAGATTCATGAGGGAATATGAAGGATGATGCATAAAGATTATAAGGTTATGAAGATTATAGCTATTGTCTGTATCTTTGTGTCTAGATGCCCATCTAGCTGTGCAGTTTGACCTTGATTTTCAGAGATGAAGTATATGTGTATTTATGTATACTTTGCAAATAGAAACAAAATGGAAATACTTTACCATGCCAACAGTGCCTATATTTGGGTTTTGGCACAATGAAGGATATTTTTTCTTATTATACATTTCAGTGATTTGTAAAATTTCTACAGCAGTCATCTGTGACCAGTAAAACATTAATACACATTTTAAAAAGTAATTAAACTAGTGAATTAGATCAAATTAAGCAATTCGAGCTCCAGTATCTACTGCATTTGCTAAAGACTTTCACTAGATTCAGTAGATATTATACAAACATTAAATTATATTTTGTTTTCATAAGTACCATTTTAGAATGTTCTAGAAATTTTACCATTAATATATATTTGTGGATTTACTTTCTATAATTGGCACAATTTTATTTTAATATTATATGTGTTTAAACTTTGTAAGCAGTAATACTATCCATTTTTTCCATGCCTTACTCTATGTTTTAAAACTGTCAAGTATTACTGATTTCCTCCCATTGGCAAAGATTAGGGGTGTTGTCACGATAAACCCTTGTATGGAGGATCTTCCAGGTTTATTTTAGTTGTCAAAACTTGTATTTAACAACACTAACACGCAATGCTGAACGGTTTGGATTTTTCTCTTTCAAGTTATCAGTGGAAATACATAAAGGCATTTAAAAATCTGAGGATGTGTTTCCCCAGTAATTTTGATAACTAATGTGCACAAGGTTTATTACACATTAAAAATAGGCCAAGAATTCTGCTGACTTTGCTACAGATCTTGGAGTTGACTCAATCACTTAATTGCTACTTCCCAGAGGTCCTTTCAAGGAACGTTGGCCAAAGATAAAAAGATTAACAGCAGAAGGCTTCCTACATGGATTTTTGACCACAAAAATAAAGATCAACTAATAGTTCAATTCTAGATTCTTCTCTATTTGCAGTATCAGGAACATTTTAACACATTTTGAACCTTTCAATTTTTTTCCAACTTTTCCTGTCTTGAATTGGATTTAAAAATCCCTGATCTAGGAGGATGGAACTGGCGCCATCTCCAGTTGCCTTCCACAAAAGTACTGCCCTCTGATGTATTCCGTCGCCAACTTTAGTTTTGTAAAAAGAATTGTATTTAATCAAGCTATTCGTGCTACATATCTTTATTTTCCAGAGTTGTTATCTTGTATTCAGTCTTGACTTCCTGAAACTCTTAACAAATTTGTTGAGATGAAATCAAATATATGTAGGAGGCATTTTCAGCTATTGGAAAGATAAATGAGTATGAGCTAGTAAAATTACCATTTTCCTGGAAAGGTAGATTAGAAGAGACTATCAAGACAAAATTTTCATTAGCAGAGCTCTATTTTCTCAGTCCTCATTTTAAAAGGTAAGTAGTGTCTACATATTTTTATTTAGTAAAGTCAAGATTATCGGCAAAGCTAGTATACTAAGACAAAGAGGACACTTAAGCTACATCATATTTAATGTATGTATTCCAGACCATCTATAAATTAATACTGTAGTGCCTTGGTTCATGAATTTCATTTGTTTCATGATTCTGGAAAAGATGGCCACTTTTCTGTTTGTGTGGGAAAGATGGCCGCAGTCTTGTTCATCTCTTGATTCAGTGTTCACAAACAACAAAATTTTGTCAAATGCTTCCGTTTGCGAACCAAATTGTTCACAAACAAAAGTGTTCATGGACCGAGGTACTACTGTACATACAGTTTATCAAATCTGCAAAAAAACACAAAACAAACAACCCATCCCCCCAGAAATAAGGTTAATTATGAAAGGCACATTGCTTTGTTGACACATGGAATTTCAATCAAGTATTTTAGAAGAAATATTACCTCAGGATGCCTTCGATAGCACCACCATCCCATTTCACAATTCTGTATGAAGGCATAAAAAAAAAGAAATTAACAATTCCACATAGTGCAGGGTGTTGGAAGAGTACAGAGGAGGGGGAAACAGGAAGGAACATTTTAAAGAATCAAAAATTAAAAAGAAGTGAAAAATTATTTGAAAGCATTTTTCCAACATTTTAAACAGTTATTCACCAACCTTCTGGGTATGCTGGAAATGTTGTGCTTCTGTGCTGTCCAGTATGGTAGCCACCAGCCCCATATGGCTATTGAGCACCTGAAACATGACTAGTGTGGCTGACGTACTGAATTTCTAATTTTCCATTGGCTAGTAGCCGTCTTAGGAGACAGCAGATGTTCATAGCTTTACCACTCAAAGTGTGGTCTTGTACCTGCGTCATCTGGAATTTTATTAGGCATGTAAAAACTTGGCTCTGGCCCAGATTTACTGACTTAGATTATTCATTTTAAAAAGATTCGCAGGTAAAAAGTTGAAGAAGCACTGGCCTCTAGCAATTTTCACTTGCTAATTAATCACCCATTCAGAAACACTGGGGATTCTCTATTTTTATCACTGGCTAGTGAACATTAGCTGTGTATCTGTAGAAGGGGATTTGTTGCAATAGGAGTGAGCTGTAAAATTACTCAAACTGCTTACTTTGAATCTTTTCAAAATGTGAACAAAACATACCCCCTTGATCTGTTGAGTACTTCACTCATGAAACAAATACAGAGTCTGTGCGTGGTAGGTGTTGTCTGAGGTTTGTGGAGCATCTGTAGTTGAATTCAAGGATGTGCTTTACCTCTCTAGTGGAGGGGAAGGAAATGAACAATTCTTGGGTTCATTCTTGAGACCAGGGTTTTTTAAGTTATCATTTACACATTTTGAAAGCAAGGAGCTGTCATAGAAGCTAGAACGATGTACTTACATTTCACCCATTTCTGTGTGTCTGAATTTGTAATCTTCTGAAATCTGACTCTGAGACAAGGAATTGTGTACACATAATTGATTCACCAGGACTCATACCAAATAGGGAGAATGAACAGGAAAATGGAGAAGGTTGATAAAGGGTATGTTGATGAATGAAAAATGATATGCGACATGGGGCTCAATCCTTCTTGGCGCCATCTGAGAGGCAGAAGAAGAAAACACCATGGGAGCTATCCACCTCTGCTACAGGTGTCTTCCTAGGTGTGGGTGTGGTTTGGGTCTTCTACATAATAATAAAATCATTTATGTAATGGGATACTACCATTATGGGTATGGGATACTACATTTAATGTGGGGTAGAAGAACATCAAATGTTGTTGGGAAGCGAGAGACCAGAATTGTTACCAATAATTTGGCCAGCATCTCCTGTTGGTTAATTGTTTGGCTTAGGTAAAGTGCTCTGGGCAACAGGGTACATACAATAGGAGCAATGGACTTCGTAATCACAGAGGTTATTTCCTGCTGTAATATCAGCATTTTTCTGTGCCCTTCATCATTGATATCAGTATCTTTATTACATTTTTTCTGAAACTTGCTCTTTCTCTCTATATACCATTCCTTTAGAGAACAGTAAAAATAACCCATGGGCTAAGGAAGCTCCAAAACGCAAATACAAATGGTTTCAAATTACATTTGACCCATGTGTGTTTATCTGCTTCTAAATTATCTTGAGTACATGAATAGTATTTTTAGAAATAAAAGAGTGAGAACATGTGGTCTGACAAGGGAAATTTTCTGCAATTTGCCTGTATATTTATCTCAGATATGATTTAAAACAACTTACATACACACACACACACTTAGTACCTTGGGTTTTGGGTGGAGAGAAAATAAAGATAAGAACTTATTTGTAGAAAAAAGGTTGTGATATTAAAATGTCACATTAAATTAGATTGATTAGAGTACCTATATTTAAAAAAATTGTGAGGACTTTCCTAGAAAATCCAAGAGACATGATCAAAGTAAATATGGAGAGTACAAACATATACTCACTAATTTGGGAAGCAAGATATGTTTTCAAAAACAGGCAAATTAAGTATACAAGTTAGCACAATTTGCAGCAGTTTTGGAGGAGATTCTCTAGATACTTGGGAAGATGCGTGTGTGAGAAAGAGCATAATATTTAATGAAGTCAGTAATGATTTGCTTGCAGATAGATGCATCTGAACCACATTTTGAAGTGTGAGGGTTGTGTCCAGACACTTCCAAAGGAATTATGCATAGAGAGCTAGGAT
Organism: Hystrix cristata; assembly: GCA_004026905.1. Lineage (NCBI taxonomy): Eukaryota > Metazoa > Chordata > Mammalia > Rodentia > Hystricidae > Hystrix > Hystrix cristata. The sequence goes on from PVJO010026478.1 coordinate 19,971, forward strand.
GAGTATGTTGAGTTTAGGGACTAGGTATAAATAGCCTATCTTAGTTACTTTTCTCTTGTTGCTGAGACAAAATACCAGACACCCAAAGTTAGGGGAAGAAAGGTTTATTTAGCTCACAGTTTGTAGAGGTTTCAATCCACAGTCAGCTGGGTCCGAGGCCGGGTGGCATGGCAGACAGGCAGAGGCAGCCAGGTAAGCAAGGAATGCAAACAAGGGGACTAACCAGCTTCTTCCTGCACCTTATATTTTATCCCGGCTGCTAGGATTAGGGTGGTGCTAAACCAATCAGTGGATTGATTTAGTAATCACATGCCCTTAATCCCAGCATCACACACTCTAGATCCAGCTATCTCTTAGCACGTGAGGCTTTGGGGGGACATCTAGACACGAACCATAACATTCCGCCCTGGACCCCCAAAGACTCGTGCACATCCCTTTATGCAAAATGCATTTAGTCCATCTCCAAGAATTGCCGAAGTCCTAACAGTTTCAGCATTACTAAAGGCCAAATCCAAAGTCTCCTCTGAGGTTTAAGGCAAACTCTTAGCTGCAAGCCCCTGTACAAATGAAAAGAAGGTTAAACACTTCCAACATACAATGGCACAAAATAAACACTTCCATTCCAAAAGGTATAAAGAGGAATGGGACCAAAGCAAGTTAGAAATCCAGCAGGGCAAACTTTAAGTCCTGTAGTTTCATGTGCAGCATCAGAAGCGATCTGTGGTGAAGTCTGAACTCCAAGGGGCCTGGGCGGCTCTGCTCCGTGGCACTTCCGGTGCGGGTAGCTCCCATGGCTTCTCTCTTGGGCTGGCTCTGCTCCCTCCTTGCAGTTTTCCTCAGGCGATCCACGTTCCTGGCTTCTCCAAATTTCTGGGGTCTCTACTGCACCTTCAGCTTCACATTCACAACTTCACACACTTCCCTCTCAGGGGCACACTGCCTGGCCTCCCAGGCCTTCTTCTGAAATCTAGGTGGAAGCCTTCCTGACCCCACAGCTCTTGCATTCTGCATGAACCTAAAGCCAGGGCCACGAGGATGACGCCAGGGTCTGGTGCCAGCTGGAGCAGAAACCAGACTTCCTTCTCGCTTGTCTGTAGGGGT